>PNEQ01097239.1:0-51922 GCA_003012365.1 Medauroidea extradentata | reverse complement strand
GAGGATGGGGGCTTCAAATACCTTCGACAGATCAGTGTAATGCACAGCGGGGTTGCCTACGCTGAGTTTTCATTGCGCTCCCCTACGAAGACGGTACATTTCCGCCTACGGGTTTATAGTTAAAAAGTGCTTGTTTTGGCTCGTACTACCTGCCCTCAAGCGTTGTATCATGAATTAATATACACCCTGTATATATAAATACACACACATATAACCATACATAATTATTAATGTACAAATCTACGACCCAAACAACATACATTCAGCAATACATAAAACACATACATACGAGTCTACACGCATACTTATACGCATATAGAAGTCAATAAAACTACTATGTACATGACACATGGGTCCGATAAATGGCAATATTGCAGACTCAGCACATTTTTTCTCTTTATTTTACATGTACGATGATGTAAATTTTGTTTATTGTTTTATTAATATTGCAAGTACGTGATTAAAGATTTATTCAAAGTTATGTTGTAATAGTTTATTTCATACAGGTTTTCATAATTGTTATCATCATTCCTCCTACTGTCCCAAATACAATTTTAAGAAATTCAAAAAATGTTATTTTTGTCTTAAAATAACGCACATGTAATTGCATAGATATGAAACTAATGATAAATGACTGGGGAAACCGAGACTAATATCCATTCATTTTTTTAATTGAAAATACATATCCCACTAGGCTTTGACTTTGGTCCCACACAATTGAACTAAGTCACAAAACTGTTTATAGATAGCAGCATCTAACATCGAAAGCTGATTTCTAGAGGAAGCCATCTTGGCGCACATGAACCAAATATAGAGAATTTGTATTTCAACAACAAAAAGAAATCACCAATTTCAATTGCATAAAATGTAAGTTGTGTTTTTGTTGTATCATTCACTCATGTAGTATTACGTTTCTACCACTGACATAAAAACATATATTAAATGTTATTAAGTTATTCATCCACACGAAGCAGTTTAACCCATTTGCTTCATAACCTCGAACATATGTTATTGCAGTGTGTGGCACCTATTTTGTTTCATAAAGTTATTCCCTCATCATTATTCCCTCATTGTGAGAGAATGATCTTACGGATGAGGGAAAGGCTTAATTTTACCCACCTACTTAGATGTACAAATTGCTATATATGGATATACAAACTTACACAAACTTTAGCCAGTCATGTTTCCTGATTGATTCTACAATAAAGAAAACGATTATGTTTCTGAGCAAAACTACACAAATTCTTGTTATATATCTATACATTTATAAATGCACTATCAATGACATCAAAGGTAATTCGGAATAACTTTGACGCGATCACGCATTTAATTGAGTTTTATATGCATCGTAAACTAAAACCGTAAATTACGCATTTTCACATGATGGTGTGGTATTTTCTGAATAACCTTTACAGGAAACTGACAAATGTTAAAAATTAATAACATATTATTGTTATTATTTTAGCACCGATAGCACAAGAGACTCTGGAGGTATTTTTTGATGTGGGTGGTTTTCATGCTTTCGTTACTTTTACATGCTTGTCGAATAATTGTCAATTTAACATGTTTAACCATATTTAAAAAATCCAGATAGGTAATGCCAGTAATCCACAGATGTGTAACAGTGAGTATGTCTTTAAAACATACCTTGTTACATTCTCTTTACGTGATGATTAGAACCATAGCTGCAACAAATTCTTGTACACCTCATCATAATTATTGGCATCCTGTACACCAGAGAAACTTTCTTGCATATTGTGATATATTTAAACATTGATTTTACATTTTGATTATACCCCAAACAAGTTATTTTTTTATTAGTTACCAAGAAAATTGTCATTTTCCATAGAGCTCTTTTTCAGTATAGACATAGAATCACTGGTCTTGTTGTTTGAAGAATTACATAGTATAGAATGAACTAAAATACAACATATAAACCAAGCTGAAGCAATACGAAAATCATTTGAGACATTGGAAACCAAGAACAGTAAACAAATCAATTAAATAAAATTTTCACAACATAGATAAACAAATCATAACGGTTTTTTAACCAATGGTTCAATATAATCAAAATAATTATTTTAAAAAGTCATAAATTATTCTGAAATGTCACAATAGCTCACTTCCAACCCAGTTATAAACCAAACTGAAAATTATTTTCCTAGAATTACCAAAATAATGTAATTAATGTACAGGAGCTTAGCTATTTGTTGACACTAATATATTAACAATTTGTTGGAGAATTGAAACAATTTTAAGAATTATAGTCGAATTAATTACTTTTATTATTTTTAAATCTTACTCCTTGATAGTTGTTACTGATTATTTTATGTTTTATATTTTTGTTTTAAATTATCTAAAAATTCCGAAAAGTTTAACAGCTATTTTGGGCAAGAAAACAAAGTGTTTTAGTTTACTTTCCAAAAAACGAATGCAAAATTTAAATTGGCAAGAAGTTACCACCATAACTCATAAGTCAGGGTAAAAATTAACCCTGAAAATTAAAAACTTTAACGTACGTATAGGAATAATATAATGTAGCGTTAATTTAAACATTTGATAAACGAAATACAAGAAGGTACTTCAGCTTTCTAATTAATATAAGCGTACACAGTTTGACGATATACGGGAAACATTTTTCTGTCATGTCGTTCTAATCTTAAGATTAAAAATGACCGCCGTTTATAAAATATGAGTAAAGAATTAACGAAGTACACCAAATTCAAGTTAACTAAGTAGAAAATGCGTGCCAAGATTAACGAACTTCGGAAAAATAGTTAATTAAGCACTTTACATTAAGCTAAAAAATTAAAATGGCCGCCATTATAAAAATATAAATACACATGATTAACGAAATGCGCAACAGTCTAGCATTACGTCCAGTATCATACGTGTAATATGTTTAATCTTAATATATAATATTAAGTGTCCTGACACACTCACTCATTCATCAACGCATAGCCCAAACTGCTGGACCTAGAACCATGAAGTTTTGAGGGAAGCTTCCCCTTTGCCCGTAGACACCCACTAAGAAAGGATTTTTCGAAATTCAATAATTAAGGTGTGAAAAGGAAAGAAATGTGTTTTCAAAGAATCCCTGATATCTCATTAACCGGAAAAGTTATCAAATATTTTTAACTTCATAATATTGCCCAAAGAAAAGCATATTGGCGAATTTTTCGATTTTGCGAAATTCGAAAATGAAGGGGATGAAAAGCCATAAAATGTGTTTTGATATATCCTAAACCATTTCAGATAGTGACGAGATTTTTTATTTAAAATGATGCTTAAGTAAATATATCAAATTATTTTTCGAATTTTTCGAAATTCGTCTTTGAAAGCTCTCAAAAAATAAAACGTGTTTTTAATCAATCACACGTATCTCCTGAACTAGTCGAAATATTAAAATGGATTTTCTTTAAAATAAATCTTACGTAAATATAAAAAGTAATTTTAGGATTTTTCGAAATTCATCCATGAAAGCTGTTAAAATATTTAATATGTTTTCAAATAATCATCTCTACCGCTTATACCCGTTGAGGTATCGAGATTACTTTTGATAAGTATGAAACTTATTTAATTATCTACAAATTGAATTCATGATTTTATGAAATTTGAAAATTAAGGATGTGAAAAGCAGTAAAATGTTACAGTCTCCCGAAAAAAGTAGAATCATCACAGATAAATAATTCAACAGCTGTTTCTTTTTGCCAACAAACTCATAAATCAAACGTCTTTGGACTTTAGCCTATACATACGAAAGAATTATCACGGCCTGCCTTTAAGCATTTACTCAGGTATTGTATAAAGTTTGTAGTGTGGGAGAGGTGGGGTTGCGGGTTAGTATCCCATGCAAGACTTTGCGATGGGAATTACTATGACGTCATACGCGCGGTCTTTGCACTGAGCTAAGACAATTTTTAGTTCGCTGTTGTTCAGTACGCTAGCTGTTAAATGCCTTCATCCCTTATTTTATCCAGAGTTGCTGTTTATGTAACATAATTTTACGCGAGCAAAGGCACAGCCGGCCAGCTAGTATAATATAAAAACATGTTTATTTGCGCAGATATTACAAATCATTAAAAACATGTAAATAATGACTGCGGTTTTCATAAAAAAGAACAAAAAAATGAGGAAAAACGCAATCAAATAACAATTCAACTTGCTAAACTCTTAATGTGTACCAAAATCATTAAAAACCGAAAAACAATTTTTATCACTTATTTTAAGGAAATAAATCCACATTTATGAAAATATAAACCCAGGATAAACACAATATACGAAAGTCATGTAAACTTACTAATACTTATAATGTGTTCTACCTTTGGTAGAATTCAGAGGAATTTATCCTGAGATACGACGTATTATGCTAAAAATATAAACAATGCCGCCATTTCACAAAATTCATGTTAGCATTTAAAATAGTAAAAGTACATCATGATTAAACTTCGTCAAAATGTTTCCTCAAATATGTCAAAAACTAAAAATATGAAATACTCGCCGTTATAAAAATATGAACAAATTATAAACGAAATACACAAAAGTCAAATCAGCATTTTACGTAGCATTTGCATACCAAGTTTGACGAAAATCCAGAAAATATTTCCTCAGGTGGCATATTTTGCCAAAAATATGAAAAGGGCTACAACTATGAAACTACGATAGCAGGATGGCCGAAGTACGCGAAAGTAAAATAAACTTTTATGCAGAATATGTGAATCAAGTTCGATGAAATTCTGAAATATATTTCCCATCTTACGGACTACTATGCTGCAAATATAAAAATAGCCGCCGTTACGAAAACATGAAGATAGATAATGTGATCTAAATACACAAGATTATAGTCAGCTTTATGTGTAGTATATGTGTACCAAGTTTGAAGAAACGGTAAAAAAAAAATAATTCCTTATATGTATCATACTGAGCTATAATTATATAAATGGCCACAATTTTAAAAAACACGAACACAGTATGATAGAATCACACAAGCGTACATTCAGATTGAATAGTGTTATGTGTACTAAGATTAATAAAATTCGGAAGAGTATTTCCTCAGATATGTCATGCTATGCTAAAAATATATTAAATGGTCGCTATATTTTGATACTCAGAATACTACATGCACGAAATACATAAAAGTCGATTAATCTACAAGTTTCCTTATGTATGCCGAGATTTTTGAAATTCTATATTACGGTTCCTTATGTACCTAAATTGATCAAAAAAATCATAATATGAACAGCATTTCGAAAATATGACATGGCATAAAGAAAATATACATAAAGAGTCAAGTCAGGTTGCTAAGTACTATATGAGTACAATACTTGACACAATTCGTTCCACTGGTTCGAAATTATTTAGTGGGATACACACACGCACAGGCAGGGAGGTGATCTCATCAGCCTACTTTTATTTCATTCGGAATGTAGGCAGTTAAAATATATAGCTTTTGCTGATAAAACATATAGAATACGATATTTTCCAACGGGAGGCGCCTCTCCAAAAGTTTGTAGAATGTTATACGCCTTTAATGACCAAAACATAGTTAATTTTCCGCACATCTATTCTTCAGAAAACGCTTGTGGCAAGTAACATTTCATCAGTCACGAGATACAAAGTAATGATTACCCCTGGAATCTTTACAAACCCGCATCTCACAACTGCTCAATAGGTTAGCCGCCCTGCTATTCTCAAGGCGTTTCCACGGAGCGTTATCAGATGCTGCGTCTTCATCGTATAAGAGCATATGTTTTCATTTCGGTCGGACCTTCCGTTTAACCATAGTAATGTAACCGTGTAAAGGTAATAAAAATAAGCTAGAATTTACTAGTTGTAATTATAATAAAACTAAAAAAAAAAAAAAACATTTTATTACGTGTCAAATAAATTTTTCCTTTGGAATTTTAGCAGTTAACTTTGAAAAAATATATAAAATATTGCTACAGAAAATTTTAATAGAGAATTTTATTTATAAAATTAGTGACTTTTTGTTAGATAAGTTTTGCTGATTATTGTATGACTTGAAAACATATTTTGTTATGTAATGTTGCTGACGATTGTATAAAAAATGATGTACTTATTTATCTCTGCATTAAAAATTGAATTGAATTTAATGTATTTGAATGTTCTGCAGGATCGAGTCCACGATTATGTGGAGACCTAAGTGCGAAACAACACGCGCACCACGCCTCATCCTAGCCTTTATGCGCAAATCAATGAACAGACACACAGTTTTCTCACTAACAACTCGCACCTAATAGGAATTAAGTGCTGGTGCTATTATATTGTGTCGCGAATCTTGATACTTAAACGTGATTGTAACCGCAAAAAATGTTTAAAGATTTATTAACCAAGATTATCACCCCTAATGGGACCGAAAACTAACACCTATTTTCGTGGCAAATGAATAAGCATTAACGATTATTAAAGGGATTGAAAATGGTATACACATGTGTACAGTTATCTCTAAGCATATGTCACAAACGTTCGTTAAGTTGTTTTCGAATAAACTTGTGTTCGGCAGAAGCTCTTCACATCGCGCGGCGACCTCCTACCCCAGTCGTGCACAGTCACCTTTATCATTGGAACACAAACAGGAACGAATTTTTGCAAATTTAGCTTCTAGTTCAGATAGAGAAGAAACGGAGATGAATATAGCAATCGTCACTGATGGAACTGAACTTGAAATTACCTTGTGTGATTTATAAAATAAAAAAAAAATCCATACTGAACTAAGTATGTCCGCTTCGGAAATCCTACCCAAGGTCTACAGAATTGTTCAGAGATTAAATATTTTAATTGCATTACTTGTGAATAGAGTTTGGTGTCATAAAATTTTAGTTTAATTTGACAATTCTCTAGGAAGTGACATCCCACGTGCTGTAATTTTTTGTTATTATAAGAGCTGGCAATTTCAGTTGTAAAATGTACAAGATAGACAAAATCGACCATATATGTACTATTTTGACTGGCATTTCAATGTAAATATTTTTTTTTTGTAAAACCACCACACAGGCTTATAGTAAGGGATGTTAAGAAATTATGTATAGTAAATTTGTTTCCCACGCATAATTTTTAGCAACCCTTAATATTTTAGCAACCGGTGAAATATGTACTAGTGAAAAAAGACGTTCTAAGGGAGAGGTCTACAGCAATTTTCATCACCATGTTTTTATTTTTATATTTGTACCATACATTGTTTGTATATTAGGCACAACATATGACAAAACTTTGTTAAAATGAATTTTTTACCCCTCGCAGATTTTGCGTAATGGCTCGTTAAAGTCAAAATTTGCATGTTACCGTTTTAAGGATGACACTTAAACAAACTGACATAACAAACTAAAAATTCACAGCTAATAACGGTCTTGCAGTCTACAAGTTCACTTATATTTTACCACAAAGTAAAAAAATTTACATTTAAATTTCAAAAAATACTGTAATTTTAAATAATAATTTAAAATTTCTGTGTAAAAAAAAAACAAAAGTAATTTTATTTTGTGGTTCAATACATAGGTAAACCTGTAGCCTACAAGGTCGTTATTCATTGTGAATTTTTCATTTCGGTGTGTCAGTTGGTTTTAGGGTCGTCCTTAAAACGGTAACATGCAAATTTTGACTTCAACGAGAGATTACGCAAAAGCTATGAGAGATAAAATAAATTGTAAAGAGAAAAAATTAGTCAAATCATCTGTATAACATAAGAAAAATTATATGGTGCAAATATAAAAATAAAAACACGGTGATGGAAATTGCTGTAGTCCGTGCCAATACGAACCTATGAGTGAGAAGTGAGGTGAAACGACAACGCAATAGCCATGCCCGAGCCGGGATTCGAACCACGACCTCTCGCAGCGTAGACCAGCGCCTGACCTACTAGGCTACGGGGGCCGGTAAATATATACTGGTGTTACCGGGCTTGTATAGTCACAATACTCAATATTTACTCTCTTCACAAGCTGACGTATGGTAAGACTCCTGTAACGTGTATAGGTTGGTAACTCTCATTACAGTATATGTAGTTTTTCCCCCCTCATTGTAGTGTACAACTCAGTGGCCATCTTACGCCTAGGAAACTATAAAATAACCCTATGACAGCTAATGAAGGTTAAGTTATTTATTCTTAAGTTATTATATAGTACTGAGGTTTATTTTTTAATATTATAATATTGATGGATAAGATCAGTATTAAGTTGTATTATCATGTATTCACAATTCTGTGAATAGTTTCGCCTTCTCTTAAAGAAGGAATTATAGATGAACATAGGGAAATATATATTCTCGGAGTTTCATGTATAAAGTTACGCTGCTCTACACTAAGAATAGCGTTGAAACAAAATATATGAAATAGTTAAAAAGCTTACAACTGACTCTCTCCGAGAAGAAAAATTAAAATGTGAGGGAAAATAGATTTTTGCAAGAGATTGAATAGGGTTATACGCCACAAAAGCACAGAACAGGAATAAAACCAATTTTATAAATTATAAGACATTTTGTAGCCAAGCAAACGAAACAAAATGGTTTAGGGTATTTTGAAATAAAAAAATACATCAGTTTACAAAATAAGAAAAGTTGTTTTAAACAATTACTGATGTTCTATTTTATCAAATGTGAGGTGGTTTCTTTCTTTGAATAAGGCCTACTTGTATTCAGAATGTACTTTAAACAAAAATGAACGAGGAGGTTTTTCGAACTATGCAGATCTGCCTTTTCCCACAAAAGCGAAAACGGAAGGAAAAAAGACCGCCATACTGGCCACTGCCCCACTTAGCACTCTCTTTTTGCAAGGGCACGAACAGAGGATAAAACAAAAGACTGCAGACTGGTTGTATTCCTCTCGTTAATGTAACTAATGACTGCTGTGCTGATGGTACCTCCGAATTCGAGGAAGCGCAAAATCAGATAAAATGAAAAGAGAAGTAAACGTAATTACAGAATGCTAAAATATTCAAATATAGCTTCATAGTTCTGGAAATTTTAATTTCGCTGAAAATTTGTAAAATGATAATTTTTCGACAGAATTTTGCATTGTTCATGCAGAGTTGAATGATAGCACGCAAATTTCAGTCCCTGACATTGCAGAGTTTAAGGTACAATTTCGGTTTAATCATTTAGTGTTGATAAAGCTTGACGGGTATGGCTAAACAATCAATGTGAGTCTGCAGAAACACAGGAAAGATTTGCAGTCTTTTGTAACTAACGAGATTAGAATTTTATATATTGGGATTGTTTTACTTTGTTTAAGATGTGGCATAACCATCAAATAAAGATAACTAACGATATTCTATATTGTATGTAATGCCTTGTAATAATTATAATACTTAGCAGTTAACGGACAAATATTTTTTTATAAATTTGTCTGCGGTTTCGAGAAGTAATAATTAACAGCTTAAAACCTTATTGATTTACAGGAAATATCATTGCGTATATCATGTTCTGTCTTTCCGCACCCGAATGAATAAACAATAGCACATAAAACATTCAAAGCTGCTCCCATTATTATTTGATATATGCGGTAATACAAACGTTACGCTTGCATAAATTTACAATACCCTACCTGCAAAGTTAACTTACAAATTTAAAGACAAAAGTAAAATATATGGCAAATTAGTAAATATCGCAATTTTATTATTTTTAATCAGCGAACAATTTTCTTAACGGTGCATATTTCAATAGCTAAGTGACTAACACATAATTAAATAATTAAGAACGGTTTTAATTTGTTGTACTCACATTAATTTAGGATTCGGCTATGATAGTTAAGCTTTCCAGTGATTGTATTGAGTGATTACAGGAGGCCATGGAAAATAGGGTTCTGGATGACCTTACAAGAATTCCAATTCGTGTCCACACGTTTAATGTCGTCCCCCTTCGCTTGTTTGTGATGTCCTAATGCCTGCGGACTTTTATACGAACTGTCAGAATGCATAACCGTCTTATACGAACATATTTATTGATCGGTATGACGTTAGTACCAGTACTGGATTATTTTCGCGACTGCTCACGACCCATTGTTTTCGTATGCAACCCTCGTTCCTCGACTACAGCGATACATGTACAGGGGCGTCAGGAATACTAATAGTACGTCTGTAATCATACACTGACTGTAAGCACACAGACAAATTATCGCGATTGTAACAGTAAACCATATAAGATGTAACGTGTGCAGTAATTTCATATTCCTCCATTATTGTCACTGAGCGAGGTGGTGCAGATGTATCAAGCTGCACACGTATTAAGGAGTCTACGAAAAAAAAAATCGTCACTAATCGCTTCTAATGTTATTATGTTATTATTATTACTGATAGAATGTGATATTTAAAGCATTACAAAATTTTTATCAATAACTTAAAATACGAATGTTTTAAATTAAAAAAAAAATTAATTGTATGGATTTTATATATACGTATTTTTACGAATTAGTTATGAATATTGGAGAACTTTGACTGAACTTTTCAACGATTAAAAAAAAAACATTCTATTAAAAACCACACGAATGAAGTCACGGGGAATAATTAGTTTATAACAAACGTATTGTATTGATATCATCAATATTAGATTCTGTAAGTATTAAGATTCATTTTTATGCGGTATACTGTGACTTGAATAAATATAAGTGGTGTATGTTTTTTTAATTACATTTAAATGTTCGCCGCAGATTTACTATCAGCAACACTCAGAGCGTGTCTGATAATCCATGATCGAATTACAAAACAACCTGAATTGAAGAAAATTCTTGAAAACTGTGTTGTGTTGCTGAAATTTATTTGTAAAATTTTTCGGCCACTATTTGAAAATTAAGAGAGAAATTAAAATTTATACGGTTGGTATTTATAAGTGTTTAGATGATTACCTAACATTACAATACTGCGGAAAAAATTGTAAAATTAATTATTTTTCTGCTTAGCACTGAGAACAATCAACGTTTACTTAGTGTTGGTACTTATATAGAAGTAAACAGCAGTAGACAAATTATTTCTAATTCCGATTTTACATAAATAATAATTATTTCAGATGTATGCAAAACTCCTTTAAAAAATAATAACTTAGATAGTGGCACAGAAAAAAAGAGTGAATTCGAAAATCTTGGTTTACGGCCATGCTCCCGAGTTTTCACTGTTTTAAATGTGATTATTATTTTTTAAGCTTAGAGGAGAGCAGACATACCAAATCTTTTTTTCAGTTTTGATTAAATAATAGGCTTATGACTTGGTATATAATTTTCTCTATGTATGACATTGATGGTTTTTACTAATCTGTACATTAATCCAAATGTAGTTAAATACATTAACTAAAACCATAGCAATTACTTTACTGAAAATTTGCCGCTATGGTGAACATTTTCAAACATATTTTCTGTGATTACTATTGTTTGGGCTTAAAAAAATATTATCTTGAAAACAGTAAAAATACGGGACCGTCGCATTAAACCCAATTTCCGAAAGCATCAATTCGCAATACAGTTTTACCTTTTGATTAATATATATTTGTACTGTACAGATTTCCAGAGACTTATCTTACATTATTCGTACGAAAGTATGAAGCTTACGTTTCACTCTATAGTTGAAGTAGAAGTAGACATGTACTTCTCTGCAACCTGCAGGCAACTATTGTTCTTCGTAGAATCATTTGCAGCACAATCTGAAAAAGAATAAAAGGAATAAGGTTTTTCTATGTAATACTTGAAGATTAAATCTATCAGCACACCCAGCTAAGGCACTTATATTGTTGCAACCAAAGGTTTTGAACTTTTTATTTTCCAGCCAAACCGATACTGTTGTGATAATATTACCATTGTTATAAGTTAACAATGTGTAATATCAATGTATCACTAAATTAATGCAGATGTGTTACATTGTTAACACAAAAAACTATTTTTTTAAAAAATTTGTTGAGGCAAAGCTAAAGGGAAATGTTTTAAATAATATTGTTTCAATAGTACTTTTTGATAAATTTACATTAGTTCGATCAGTGGCTTCTTTCATTTACAGCAACATTACCTACAGTCGGTTCATAAAAAACTGAAATGAATTTATTGGTAACAGTAACTCTCTTAAAAAAATAAGACCGCGATTTTTCTGAAAATACCATGCATATATAAATTTAAGAACTTGTAATACCAAACAAAGTTTTAATCAGAGCTGGTATAGGTACGTTTAGTAAGTAATAACTGACTGTAATTTAAAATAAAATGTAGATTTCGAACAAACACTTAAGATTTCTTGCTATGCAAGGAGTAGTACATTTGAATGAAAATACAAAATAAAGAAAGTAAAGTAAGCAATATAATTAAGAAATAAATAGTTTTTAAGTTTTAAGTTACCTCAATGTTATAGGAAAGATATATACTGCAGACGTGATCACTCTCTCTCTCTTTTCTCTCTCTTTCTCTCTCTCTCCACACACACACACACACACACACACACACACACACACAGATATATATATATATATATATATATTACGGAAAAATTATTTCAACCCGAGGGCTAGTTTAAACAGTAAAAATATTTTTATTACTAAATTGTAATGAGTTCTATTTTATAACATTATGTGTAATCCGTTTCGCAATCGGGTATGCAACATTTTAGCCCGTCATAAATTACATTATACGTTTTGTTTGTTGCGAAAAGGTAGAGAAAACGCTTGGTTACTTTGCGTAAATGACTGTAACGTCATCAAATATTTACCAAGAGTGATAATTACAGTGTATTTAATATGGAATCATGCACGAGTTGCAGCTAATTAGTCACCTATTTACCATAACGACTATTTCTCATCACTATATAGATGAATTGACAAAGCATAATTATATGAAAATTGTCAGATTAAACGTGATAAACCGCAGTTAACATTTAGGATATTCTTACATTTACTGTCAGAAGTCGTTAATTTAAGCATACCTTTGCCGAAAATCAAATTCCTAAAGTTCCTGTATTATGCTCTATCGCCATACCACATAGGCCTACTAATAACTATTATATCATCAATGATATAAGATACAATAATCACTATGGAAACTTGAATTCTATACGTTTTGGCTGCATTACATAAATATATAATTTTGAAATAAATACTACTGCAAAGATGACGAGATATTATGTATTTGTATTTTATTTAGTGAAGGTTTGTTATGATTTTAATTATTTCAGATTTTTAAGGTTGATGTTTTTAAATCAATAATATTACTGCAAATAAACCTTCACCACATTTGACTTTGCAGTTACTTTGCGCTTGAATTTATTCACATATTTTTCCGGCCTATAATAATCGCGACTGTGTTTGCAATTAAACTGCTGTACATTCAGGAGCGTTTGGTATAACTTGGAGCGAATAGCGAACAACCAATCAGATGAGATAATTCTGTGCAGGCAAACCAGATTTAAAATGGGATAAAATCACGACAATCAATCAACTTGTGCAATCAATCAGTCTGCACAAACAGCTTTAAAATTGTAACGTTTAGATTAGATATGAAAAAATGTGGACAGAGCCACAAATTCAAATTCGTTGCGAAGATATTTTTGCTCCAATTTGTTCCAATGACTTACCTATACATCAGCAGCTCTGCTTTGTGATTATTTGCATTGAGTATTTGTTGAAACATATCTCTCGTTTGGCTAAACCAATGATCAGTCCCACAGCAATGTTTCTGGGGAACGGAGCAAAAGTTAATTTTGGGCCCCTAATGTTAAAATTAAATATTTAAAAGAAAAATTTTTTTGCCAGGCGACGACTTTCTTAATTATTGTAAAATAAATTAAGCAGCATTTTACAAAAAGAACCTAGTATAGTATGTTGCGGTTCTTTCAGCAGCATAAACACAGTAACACTGTTATTACAGACGTATTTTACAGCTGAAAAATGAAATAATACACGAGACTTTATTCTCAGAGTTTAGAGTAGCAAGTATGAACCCCATTCACGCAGAGGCCAGGGGCATTCTGCCTACTTTTATAACCCCTTCACCCCAACATTACTTCGGTCTATCCAAAAGAATGTGGTTATTATGAAATCATGCGTCTGTAATTTGCCTGTGGAACCCCAAGATAAGTGCGAGTTAAAATATTAACTCAACTACCATGAAATGAAGAGTTACAGAAGTGCACATAAGTAATTGAAATTATACGTTGAAAATAGAGTAGCAAGTATGAACCCCATTCACGCAGAGGCCAGGGGCATTCTGCCTACTTTCATAACCCCTTCACCCCAACATTACTTCGGTCTATCCAAAAGAATGAGGTTATTATGAAATCATGCGTCTGTAATTTGCCTGTGGAACCCCAAGATAAGTGCGAGTTAAAATATTAACTCAACTACCATGAAATGAAGAGTTACAGAAGTGCACATAAGTAATTGAAATTATACGTTGAAAATATTTTTTTTTGCTACAATATCGTCTAACTATAGAACATACTACGTAAGTTTTATCAATATGCAGCATAAACTATTCACAACTGTCTTAGACAGTACACGGTAAATTAACAAAATTTAATAAATATAAATGTTTGGTGAAAATTTAATATTAAAATCACATTTTTTTCCCTCAGACGAAATTACCTACCTGCATCGTTTTTGGCACTGGAGCCGTAGGAGTGAAACTGTGATAAGGGCTATAATGACGCGCACGCCTATTGCCTCATCGCTCGTATGTGGAAAAAGCTATCCCGGAGCGCAGTGTTTCCGTTATACCACCGTTTCTGTAAGAATATAAGCTGTGACCTTGAAATATTTTAGGAGTGAAGTGTATTTCAATATACAGTAGACTGTCGAATCCTCGTTCAATGTCGTATTAATATCGTCACGGGAGTATGATTGGTTTGTTGCGGCTACGGAAATATAGCATTACGTTTCGTGTGATCTTTGAACGATTCTTACAATGGGTTCGAATTGTGAACATAAACATTTTTTTTAATGACATACGCCATTGCCGGCGAATGTTGCCGTACTGCACAAAATCCCACAATAAAACAAAACCAAAAAAACAAAGGAAAAAAGCCAGTAAGCTGTAGTAAACAGAGATAAAACACGGTCAGTCTGCTGTAGTTTCTCAATCTGTACATGTGACAGGAGACGGGAACAAGTACCGTTTCCCGAAACGTCGCGTCTGCTGTGGTCTTGAGAAGCTTACTATTTTTCGTCTGTTTTTCTCTGTGTTGTGTCTTGTCTGTGTTCATATGCATTCGTGTCTTTCGTTATTTGTGTTTTCGTCGTCGTTCATTTGGTGCCTTTTTCGCACACCCCATTCTTGTTGGTTTTTTTTATTACATTTTCTTCTGTCTTTTGTTCTTTTTTTTGTGTCGTTCTACTCCAGTTGATGGTGTCCCACATATATGAATTAATTTGGTGTGGTTTATATATGTTCTTGTCCTTGTGTTGTTGTCTGGGATACGACTAAATTCCTTTCAGGCGTTATCTGTCTGTTTTTTTTTTTTTTACGTCTCTTGACTACATCTTACTGGGGACCGCGGTTACAGAATGGGAGCCGACCCCCCGTAGCTCAGTTGGTTGAGCGACCGACTTGGATACGAGGGGTTCTGTGTTCGACTCTCAGGTCTGGCTGGGTGTTAAATTTGTGTTTGTCCGTTAGCGTCTTTTCAATTGTCAGAGTCACCAAATACTGTCACAACTGGGGAATTCTCTAATACTAAAGCTATAAAGGGGGGATTTTGGCTCGGCGATGCTCCGACCTCGCCAAGGAGCCTAACATTAAAAAAAATAAAAATAAAAAATGGTCACACTATTCGCCTCCCACCAAGGCGATCCGGGTTCGATTCCCGGCGGGATCGGTTCCCGGATTTTTGCATGCGGGAATCGTGCCGGACGATGCCGTTGGTCGGTGGGTTTTCTCGGGGATCTCCCGTTTCCCCCTCCCCTTCATTCCGGCGCTGCCCCATACTCACATCACGCCCCCCCTCACCAGCGCTAAAGACCTCGATGTTAAGTGCCGACCAAAATCTCTCATTCACTATAGCTTACTGGGTTTTCATCATTTTTTTATTTTTTATTGTGGGATTTTCTGCAATACGGCAACATTCGCCCGGAATGGCGTACGTCTAGTAAACTTTTATGTTCATTATGTTTGGTGTCGTGTCTTGTGGCTCTTGTGGAAGCGGTCGCATGTATGCACATCTGGAGTATTGCACAAGGGGTAGGGGATTAGCGCGCAGAGTTCAGGGAAAAAGGATCTTGCGTTAGAATTGGCAGTTTTGTAATATTCGATTGTCGCAGCACACGTGGGCCCTCTTGAATGTTATAAACGACCGCGCGGGTTGCATAACCCGGAATAATTTGAGAGTATATAATGAGTTCTGCCCTCCCACCCCCCTCGGGATCATTTTGAGGCCAGTTAGTAGTAAGGTTAGTTACCGTCCATGAGACGAACGACGGTTCCATGGAAGAAGGTTATTAAGTAACAGATTTAATTTGTCAGTATTTATAAATTACACCTCCACACCCTTTTTTTTTATTAGGGACGACGACAGGAGAATTGGGTAACTTATAGAGAAAAATCCAAAATATTTGCATAGGCGATTTAAACAAATGTTTGGTGACTGTACTTGATTACAACTTGCTTCTTTCGAGTCTTTTCTTAAATTTATAAAAAATTTATTTCTTATTAAATTTCGGCAAACGATATTTATTAATTTTTTTACTGGTTACTTTTATTTAATTAACTTCTCGCAGTTGCACTTGTATGGAAACGATTCTCTACCTATGATTGAATTAGTACGTTCACATGCACAGCCGTGGTAATATGAACATCAGATATAGTTAAAACATCTGAGCAAACCAGTTGTTTTAGTAATGGTCGGAGGCTCGGAAATTGTATTTCTAATGCGCGTGACAATTTTAAAGTACTTTTAATGTCCTCTGATACGTTCTCTTCTTGTTTGTCTATATAGTGGAAACCGTTTTGTATACAACTTTTTCATTCTTATTTGGAAGATTACTGCCTCAGGGTAAGTAACTGTGGCTGTTTGGCGAGGTAGAGTCAATGAATTTCGCAGGGATTGTGGTTAATGTACGCACATAACACCAAGTCTTGAAACTGGGGAGGCTGCTCAGAATTTTACCTCCACTGACGAGAATCGAAGCGGAGACCCTCGGCCCACTGGCAATAGCTCTAACCACGATACACGTATAGCAGTAAATAGAATGTAAACGTGTACTCATATACTGCTGCAGTAGAAGTAGTCAGCTATGTGCGTGCGAACCTTAAGGGCGCGGCTCTCCCAATTTTCATCACCATTTTTTTAATTTTTTTATTTCCACCAGACATTTTTTTTCTTATTTTAGACATAAAACGTGACTAAATTTGGCTCTTATGAAATTTTTTATCTCTCATAGTTATCGCGTAATGGCTTGTTAAAGTCATATTTAGCATGTTACCATTTTAAGGACTACACTAAAATCAACTGATATACCATGCTCAAAAAATCACAGTAGTTAAATACATTGCAGGCTACAATGTAACGCTAAAAAAATGTAACATGTATTTTAAAAAAAATATTGAAATTTTTAAAATTTTATTTTCAGTTTCAGCAATTTATTTAAATACAAATAATTTTTATTCTCTATTTTAATGAGCATGTCATTGTAGCCTGCAATGTCTTTATTCACTGCGATTTTTTTTGGGTATGGTATGACAGTTGGTTTTAGTGTAGTCCTTAAAACGGAAACATGTAAAATATGAATTTAACAAGCCATTACGCGAAAAATATGAGAGATAAAAAAATTTCATATCAGCCAAATTTATTCACATTTTGTTTCTAAAATAAGAAAAAAATCTGGCACAAATAAAAAATAAAGAATAAATGGTGATGAAAATTGCGGTAGACCGCGCCCTAAAAGGTGTTCAAGTGCGATAAAGTCATAATTTTGTATTTATAAGGAATAAGGATAGTTTTGTAGACAATACTTATGAGTGCAGTTTCCTCTAACGAAAATTTTTTAGCTGGCGTAGTTTTCTCATAACGGTGCGTCAAAGGCAAAATTTGCTTGTAACGCTTCAATGCAAATAGTGAAAACCAATCAATCTACTTAAAATAGTTCACTGTGAGTTTACATCCCATGAGCTATGCAATAAAATGTTTGATACTCCACAATGCCATATTTTTAATTTTTAAAACATCATAGAAGTGCAGAAAAAATTTACAAAATTCAAAATAATTTTTAGATATAAAAATAGTTCCCGTGATGATATAATGTTTTATTTCGTAGCCCGTGGCATGTTATGACACTGTGAATTATTTCACTTACATAAGTCAACTGGTTTTAACTATTTGCATGGCAGAGAACAGCCAAATTGTGACTATGGCACGCCCATTATAATAGAAATATGCGAGAAAAAATGGTTTTGTTAGAGGAAATTTAATTAACAAGTATCGTCTACAAAACAAACACTATATCATATAAATATTAAATTATGATTTTACCGCATTTGAACTGCCTTAAGGGTGCCGCCTGCCTGCGCGTTTGAGGCTCAAAAGCGAAGTGTGCGAGCCAAGCCCTGGAACTAGCGTACAAGATTCACGTCGATCCATTTGTACAATAGGATTTACTGGGGTGACCATACGTTTTTACTGGTGGTAAGTGTTAAGCAAAGTTCAGTATATATTTCAGTCTGAGTTTCACAAACATCCCGTTAGTACATTTTACGGTACCGCAGTCTGAAAAGGCAATTTTTAGCTATGTGGGGGGATTAGAAACAAATTCTTTAGTTAGAATTGTGATTTAACAATGACAATACGACCTTGTCCGAGGTGCGTCTTCTTTTCGTACGTTGGTACAATGGGTGTACGTGGAATTATTTTCGTAAAGAAAACGTGCAACTGCAACACAATTTTAGACGTGTGGTAGGTAATCATGCTCTCTTCTTTCTACTTTTTTTTAGCGATATGACTTTTTACGCCTCAACGAGAGCAAATATTTAACATTTGTCTGGCATTTTTGTTTAAAATTAGTTTCTCCATGCAAGCTGGTATTTTCAAGGCAGTAAATTCTATGGTTTTATCTGAATATTTAACTAACGTAATTCTGATTAGTTGACTTTTAAGTCGAAACCGTATAATGTCTTGCCTTGAAAAAAATTAGAGATCGCGGCAAACAAATTTTCAACACAACTGCCAGACAAATTTGTAATCTGCTCTCGTTTAAGATTAAATAAAAATTTGCGCAAATACAGTTTAAACTAAAGAGAATGGCCTTAAGTTATCTCATCACAAATAATTTTTATGAGTGATTTTTCACTTCTTTTAACTGTTCAGTTAGAAATTAATCTATATTTGGCAAAATATACTACCTAGCGATAAATCTTGCACCAAAGCTAACCAGTAAATGTGACATAATTGATAAAATACTACTCGAAACTCTTAAATATGTGTTCATATATTAAAAGTAATTCTGTGATGAAAATATAAATATTGCTGACTAATTGGAAAGGTCTTTGCCCAGTGTTAAGTTTTTGCAGTAAGAAATTATTACTTTGTGATACGTAAAGGCAAAACTGGACAGTAAGTGTGTATTACACTTCTATGTTTACACTAACAAGTCACTGTGCTGCGGTTAAACAGTCGTAGGCAAGAGGATGGAAACCAGAAAATAGAGTATCAGTTAGCCAGAGAGCCCTCCCGTGTAGTAAGTTACGAAACACGTACTCGGCTTTTAATCCTGTTGCTCCATCCAGCTACAGCCTTCAGACGAGGATAATCCTTGGAACTTCTCCATTCGCAATGTGCGAGTCATGCGCGCCAGCTTTGCAGGCAGGTCTAGAAGCCCGAGGCGCAGAACAGCTACCGGTACAGAATACAATATCTTGCCGCACGCAGTGAGGCAGAACTTGGCTTAGCAAACAAAACTTGCTTGGTGTAACCAAATTATTTAGTTTGTGTAACGGTGGCGAAACAATTTCTTGCTGAAAGACATTTCGTGATGCGCTTAAGGCCGTCAGGATCCATTATTTATACTGTTTTACGATAATAACTTTTTAAATCCTGAAAAAGAGTAGATATCGAAAAACTCTTGCAGGTTTTGTTATAAACAGTGCATACTACGTTACAAATTTTTTTCTTTGGCTTACTTTTTAAGTGCGCTAGCCTATTTCAGGAATTTTCGCCCGTACTTCTCAACAATACGGTATCGGCCATAAACCGACTAACCTAAAACCGGTCGGATTAGGTGTTACGTGGCGATATGGCGAATTGAGCGACGCCCCTATTTTCAGGCTTTACTTCTAGATGTCACCACTTATTCTTACATTATTGTTCATAATAACGCAGCATAAATAATCAACACGACATATTTTTTTCTGCGTACTCGTTTTCCCTTTATTTTGTCACGGTGTCGAGATTCGTGGATGTTTGGTTACACTGAAGTTTATTTGTCCCTATTTTATAATCTGTGTGGAATCGCCACGTAAGTAACGTCACGTATGAAAATACAAATATAATACAGTATTTCTAGAAATATGATAAGTTCTTTAAACCAATGTCGCAAATTCAACATGGCTTTGTTTACACGCCTGTACGCCCCGAGAGCTGGTGCAATAACAACAATCAAAATGCTTTCTTCCGTCGCTTCGTATAGAGTTAGTTTTTATCTGGTATTTTGCTACAAATCGTCACGTTTACCATTTCTAAATATTGAATTAATATGCAAACTACTAGCAGAGTCTCAAACAAAACAGGTTTTTAGGCAAAACCAATGACTCGAATCGACGGGGCATCGTTTGTATTCCTGCACGCTCCGAGATCTAGTATGATAGCAACAATGAAAACTGTTCATATGTCCCTTCTGATAGCATTACGTATTCTGTGACGATAATACAACAATTGAGTACCAAAATGATTACCTACAAATTTGGTGTAGATGTACTTACTACTGTAACAAAATGCTGTGATAAAATCACTGATTAGCACGTAGCTCACAAACTTATCTAAATGCATTTCCCGTGTTTTGACACAAGAATTGTGGCGGTATGCCCACATTTTTTGTTTTAAGCAATTGGAAAAAATTTATTTCATTAAGTTTTCTGTTATTTACCTACACGGTGATCTTTGAAATAACTGTGCAATGGGAGTGCATGACTAGATTCAGTTTCTTGGAATTACTCCATTGCAAATTGAATGATGACTGTTAAAGAAAACTAAGCAAATAAAAGAAAACCATGAAATAAGCAGCAAGATACATACACAACATAAAATTCCAAAATGGAATCGGGTGAAATAAAAAACAAGGAACAAACAGATAATAAATGAAAATAACAACAAATAAAATAAAAAAACCAAGTAACATGCGACACAACGATGAGACGAAACAACAAACACAGTAGATATCAGACACGAACAGAAAAATAACAAAATGACACAAAAAGTAGACGAGACAAAACGCAACAGATATCAGACATACACAGAAAAGACAAACGACACAATGAGGAGACGAAACAAAACACAGTAGTTTTCCAGACAGACAGTGTTACTACACAGTGCTTAATCTTACAATGGACGACTTGATGTACACGCCCTCTGATGTCACACCGCAGGGGGAGAGTTCTGTGGGAAACAAAGCTTGTTTACAAACATGCTGATTTGTTGGTTGGTGACGACAGAAACCAAACATTGTGTTCGCTGATTGACTTGCACGCAAGGGTAAAAAAGATTAGTTTAAATTTCATAGTTAAGATACACAAATGCATAAGATCAATGTTTACCTGAAAAAGCGGCAAGTTCCAAACAAATAATAAATTTTCTTGACACACATCTCATCCTGGGCATGTGAAGCCAAACACTTAAATTAAGGTTTTGCTCGGTTCTGGTATCCATTGAGATATGAATTTTATCCCACACCAGACTGAAGCTCCGCCTCTTTTCAAGTCGTCAATTGTCTAAGGAGAAGTGCAATTCATGGACGAAGCCAACCGTCCATATGGATATTAAATGACACGGAAATTTCGCTGGTTCAATACCAGCCGGCTAGACTCCACAGTCCTGTATATACTATGTCGTCAGATACTTGTACATCGCCTGCTGCTACAGTGAGTGGACAGTTGTACATGTGGCAAGATAGCGCCGGAGTCAGTTGAGTGTTTTCACGCAGGTTAGTTGTTGGTTCTGAGTCATCAAGCTTGAGTTTGTGTAGCAGTGATTCAATTCACAAAATTTAAATACGTGTACTAGAGTTTGAAGCCTCGCGTATTCTCAAATGTATTCGCGTAATTTCTGGGGTTCTATCAATGCCAGGACAGCATGCAAGCTTGTGGCAAGTATGATGAGCAAAGTCTAGCAGGAATTTGCTCGTTGGTACGACGTTTACATCCGCCTTCGCCATTTCCGCCGTGTTTTACTGTTTGTTTTGCAAGTTGACATGCCATGTGGCGAAATTGGGTTATGTTATTTTTAAGTGTGTTAACGTTATGCTTATTTATTTCGCGTAGTGTTCCTGCTAGTTTTTAGGATTCACGAAAACTTTGCTACTCAGGTACCGTAAAACGGGGTGAGATTATGCTACGTTGGGGGGGTGAGATTGTGCCAACGTAATTCTACATAAAATAATAGCATATAGTTTTTTATTCTTGTATTATTTTTTCAAACTTGATTTATTCTTCAGGACTAAGCCTATGTCCTTACCTATTTTTAAATATATGTAAAAAAACTTAACACAATTAGGTTGGCACAACCTCACCCCACTTAGCACAATCTCGCCCCGTTTTACGGTATTGTATAAATACTAGTGAGCTTGTCGCGTCAGGCTTGCCGCAGGCTTGTTTTGTGGTAATTAGGATTCTTGTTTCAAGCTTGATTTAAGCCTTTACAATTGTCATGACAAGCTTGCACGCTTGTCATGACAAACTTGCAGCAAGCTTGAAACAAGCTTTCATTGCTGTCTGGGTGACATTTTACGTGTCACAGATAGTTTCCATGCACTACTAGGGCCGTCTGGTCGAGGTATAACGACGCAGTAGTCTGGGTACAACAAGCCACTTACGTCGCAGCGTATGGGGTTAATCCTTGACCAGGTGTATCACAGCAAATTGTGGGCGAGGAGAATGCCCGTGGAATCTGAGCAGATTGGTGTAGGAGGGATGGGGCAGACGTGGGGCAGAGGTCGTGGTGTTTGAGCGCGGGGATTATTTCCCGGGGTACTGCTTAATTGAGGGCTGCAGCGAAGATTATGCAGACGTGCATCGCAATGAGCGCATTATCCCTGAGGAAGAGCGGCCTATGTTGCCAACTCTAACCGCTCAATTCTGTCCTAATGTGACACTAGATATAAACTATCTATATATATATATATATATATATATATATATATATGTATATATATATATATTTATATACACTCTAAAATAGTTTGTAAATTTGCCACAAGTACATTTAGGAGCGCTAAGAAAGTAGGTATGGCAAAATAGTTTCCCAGACATCCGTGGTAACACTCCTAAACTTTTTATAGAACATTGAAATGTATACTAAAGTTACCAGACTTGTATTGTAAAAAGTTTAAAAGTTTGCACATTTACAAGACGGAAGTATGCTAACTGTCCCATACTGTGTTTAGGTTAATTAGTTCCTAAACATTTTAGGAAGTTTTTTACAGTATATATATATATATATATATATATATATATATATATAGAGAGAGAGAGAGAGAGAGAGAGAGAGAGAGAGATGATCTTTTAAATAACTGTGCAATAGGAGTGCATGACTGGATTTAGTTGCTTTTACATACTCCATTGCGAAATGAATGACTGTCAAACTGTCGTCTCATTGTTGTGTCGCATTTTACTTGGATAGTTTAATTTTTATTCTGTTTGTTCCTTGTTTTATTTGACCCGATTCCATTTTGGAATTTCATGTTGTGCATGTATCCCGTTAACAAAAGTATACTCTGCTTATTTGTGGTTTTCAATTATTTGTTTAGTTTTCTTTGACAGTCATTCATTTCGCAATGGAGTACGTCCAAGCCACTAAATCCAGTCACTGTATATGGTTACACTGTGAAAATCTTGCCAAATAATATTGAACATCTTAACCTCTATAAACTGCCGTTTTAAACAATGTGAGCAATTTTGAAGAACACATTGTATAAGAACGCAATTATAAAGTATAATTAATTTAGAACTAAGAAATGAAAATTTTAGTATGATGCAGTCTCTACACTTTTATTGCTAACTCAGGTTTCATTGCTTACATTAGAAAGTGTAAGATAACTATGTTTTTTTTTGAGGAAAAAAGTAACTAGGGTTTCTAAAGTGATAATCTTACATAGTACTTTCTATACCGTACTTCAGCTTATAAATGTAGATAATTATAAGCACTGCTACAATGTTAAAAAAACTTTCCGTGAAATTACTGAAAAGTACTAGCAAAAAATTATCCAGAAATCTTCGTAAAGAAACGGACACTCAGTTTTTCTTGATAATTGAATCCTCCATAAAATAACGGACAATATGTTTTCCGCAAAAAAAATTAAACTAATTTAATCTACTAGCACTCCATTTTCCAGAAATACTACGTTTTATTATTAACTATGTGTTAGCGAGATTCTGACGCACTAATTAGCAACTTGAACAACTTTTTCGAAGTTGCCGGGATTCGAACCCACGACTTTATAATTGCCAGGCAGAAGCTCTATCCACTTAACCACAGTGACAATTTATGAGTAATTGAGTTCCATGCAGTGGTAAGATATCAACTTGTATTTGACATCCGATTCATAGTTATTAATAATACCACTATTTTTCTAAAGAAACACAGTAAAATACACTTTGAAATTGTAGAAGCATATTTCCATGAATTTATGGAAATTTACGGTCAAACATCCGTAAACTGCCAATACGTACAAATTTCTGTTAACAAAATATTACGGAAGCAACTTCCGTAAAATTACAGTACTTTTCTGTAAATATTTCCGTGAATTTACGGAAATTTTTAACAGAGTACTGTACATGTCTCGTGATGTCAGTACACATTTGATAGTTTCCTAGAAGTATATAAGAACATTGCCATTGTTGTGTCGGTAGCCAAAAATATATCACCTACTTTCTTAAGGGTATGGGCATCGAGTTCCTCAGCTTTTCAGATAACATTTTTTTAAACCCACACCATAGCTGACATAGCTATGAAAAGTGATTTTTCCAGACAAACTGTGTAAATATGTTAGCTTATTTATCAATTAAATGATATTTCGTAAATTAACTGATTAGCTACTATTTTCCTGTATTCTGTCTCTAAAAAATCACAGTAGGCCTACGTAGTTAAAACCAGTCATGACAAAGTTACGGAGCGATTATATTATATTAGCTCCCGTTTATGTTTTAAAAAATAATTATCGTCAAACATGTAGAAACTCGGTCCTAAGTCTTAACGCTACTTTACATCGGTATGCTTAATTTATTACACTGAATAAAATACTTATTGGTCACCATGAAATATTTTGCCAGTATGGACCGAACCAAATAACTATTTTTTTTGTGGTGACCGTGAAAAATCGTTGGTTGTTACCAATAAAGATTCGTGGTGACAACAAAACATTTTAACCACTACAAAGTTATTTTAAGAGGTCCATATTGACGAAATATTTATATGTAGTAATTTTTTTACAATGTCGGTAAGAGGCACATTACGGCTTCGCTACGAAAGAGCTCTATAATATTTCTCAATTTGTTTGTCTACTTATAATTTATTTTCGTTTTTAGTAACAAGTGTCCATGTTTAGGGAACCCTGATTTAAAAAAAAATAATGTTCTTAAAACTTTGTTTAAATGATTTACCTACACAACTGCAGCTGTGCTTAGTGGTTAATTGTTGGATTATTTTTTAACTCCCAGCGTCGTAGGAGTTGTACATACGCGTAGTGTCACAGTAACCTCGTTCAGATTGGCACAATCAAATAAGTGATGCCTCTGTACAAAAACCCGCTGCCAAAATTCACGAAGCCGAACTGTAAATGTGCAAACACTGCAGTTGAACAATAGTTGTGCAAAGTTCTTCGCTAAAATCACGGGCCTCTATTGATGTCATCGGTAGTGCCACAAGTTTGCCGCGAGAAGATTTTTGCCTCACTTTGTTTTACGGCCTTACGTGCACATCGGCAGCTCTGCTTCATGGTTATTAGCAGCGTGCTTTTGTTCAGACACGTCTCTCATTTGACTACACCGATCAGAATAGGGTTACCGTGACTCCGTGCGTCTGTAATTTGCCATGGAAAGTGATGGTAAAGTCATCCAATCATTGACGTTGTATCAGAGCTGTAGATGTGCGCATAACGTATTGAAACCAAATGTTGCCAAATATCGTGGATGTAGTTATAAGTAATGGTACGAGTATTTCGTGTATTCATCTGGCAACATCCTAGACTTCTCAGACATATACACACACTGGCCAAAGTCAAATATCCATTGGCTTGTAAACGTAACACGTGTTGCCACCACGACTTGTTACCTTATGTATCACTGGCTTGCAGTCGTCAAAGATGTGTTAAAACAGGTGTCGTCTAATCACAGAAGTAATAGTGAAGTATACATTATTGGCATTCACCCTGTCCTAGAATCAATACGCGAAGTAATCTTGCCTCTAGGCATAGGTAGGGATCTGAAATATTCACGGGTTCACTAACCTGTAGCCTCCAAAAATATAGGCTGTTCGGAATAAAGTGAGCACTCAAAAAAGTCCTGCTAAAGTTCTATTTTCAGCCAATTCGTATCTTTACGCGCGTGACATGGAAATGTCTAGCCTTTCTGGACACTTCACATGATGCCTGCGCTGGTAAGATACATTATGAAGTCGGTAGAAACCTATTAAGTTTGATTTGAAAAGCTTATAAATTGTAAAAAAACACAAATAAGTCAATATTAGTTGGTTTTATTTCAGTATTATTACATTTGAAAAAGGAGAATATACGGAACTACATTCAGCAATCCACTGCAAACCGCACGAACGGTATGGCAACTGTAATCCATGTTAAATTATTTGCTTTAACGGATAGTGAGTTTTTTTCAAAGGTCAAATCTTTAGTGCTCACTTTACCCCGAAAGACCTATATCTGTGAAATTAAGCATACCGTAACTGTTCATTAGCTGCTCGCTTCCATAGTGAAATGGACGGGCGTTTAATGTTTGTTATCGCGTCAGCGAATTTCAGAAGGTGTAAATTAAGTCAAGAGCCAATTGCGTAAAGGACGCCAACGTACAGTTGCTGGAGTTCTAGCTTGGTCTAAAAGAAAACGTGAATTTTTAGGTCCCTAGTTCTAAGGTACGTGGAGGTCATAAAAATATCGCGGATGGGGTAGGCTCGAAGAATATCTGTGAAGATTAGCTGTTTATTAGATGGTCGCTGGCACAGCGATACAAAGTGATTGGACCTCTATTTAGTATGTTCTTTATAATTGGACCAGCGCCTTCAGGAAACTTCAGTGAGATTTAAGGATTGAATGCGAATGTGACTAGAAATTACAGTTGTATTAAATCAAGATTTAGCCTAAAGAGGATACGAAATATTCAGGCACCTATTTATTCTTTATTACAATAGCCTTTTTCTCGGTACATACTTACGTTTGTTAACATCCTGAACATTTTTTTAGAAGATTGTTTTGGTTCATTTAGGCCCACATTTCATAAGGAAATACAAGTTCTATTTTTTTTTAATGAAGTATGGAGTAGACCTACATTTCAATCAAAATAGCTTACCTCGTGAAGTTAAAATTTTGAAGGGAAATTGTCTACTTCTAGTTTGCAGGTATCGTGAAAGTTTTATACAAATGCACCAAGAAAAAATTGATAAAAAAAAATTAGTACTTGAATGAATTCTTCCTTTGTACAAAAAACAGTCTACAAGGCACATAATTGGCTGAAAATCGCTTAGTAACAAATATTGCAGGGTAAAATATGGGTGGTTTGTAACATGGTATGCGTAAATGCAGAGTCCGTAGTTACAGAAATTAATTGTGGTAACATACTTCTATATCTTACTTGGCTCCCATGAATTCTAAGTTTGTCAAATGTGTTAACATTTTATTTTATTAATTGCATAACTTAAAATCATGTATGTTTATATCGTTAAATTAATGTAAGTGCATATTTCAGAAAGTATATTTCAGTTACTTTTTTCAAATTTTGCTAGAATTGTCAAAAATTTCACCTCCCTTAATAAGCTGTTATTTTTATATAAACTACATTCGTAACACGTGATCAGTTATACTTAAATCTGCAAGCCAAACGACTAACCATATTTAAGTACTTACCGCACTGTTAGAAACATTACCATTATTTTACAAATAAGTATTCAAGGTTTAGCGTATTAACTAAGTTAGAAAATGTGTACAAACTGTAAAGTCGTGTAACGATCAAAAAAACTTTATCTTCAAAATCCAAAAGAACATCAGGCTGATAATTAATGTTAATTGAGTTTTTAAGGAAGACTTTCTTTTTAATTGGATGCGAACAGCCCAAAGAGTAATTTTCAAAATCTTATTCCAAAACCTTTTAGAATTTAATGAAAGTATTTGCAGAAGTATTAGATGGATAAAAATTTATGTTCAGAAATAAATGTTCAATAAACACCGTAGTAGCTTAATTACGTTATGGGCCTCGAAAACACTAAACCACTAATTAATGAAGGTTACGTGTTTTGTAGAAATGCTCTCAGCAAAATTGTTAGTAGTTTTACGTGTTCATAAACTCAGAGGATAATGTAAGTATGTAATACGCAAAATTGGGCACGACTATTTAAAATTAGAGACAAATTTTAGCCTGCAAACAAAATTTATACAAATCATTAAATTATATTATATATTTATATTTCTCACATCAGACAGTTATTTCTATGCTATTTCCTTTTCTATTTATTTCCTATTAATTAATATTTTATATGATTTATTAAATATTAAGTTATAAGTCACATGGTTTTGTAACTAATAACTAGAGACATGCAAAATTCGCGTTATCATTTGCTAGCAGACTAAACTTTACTTTCCTATACATAACAGAGCATAATCTACGATTCAATTGGCCACGAACTTTTGTGTGTTGTCATTTACGTGTGTTACGTTTTTACAGAGATTGGTATCTCTACCGTGTAAGCATTCTCCGCGGAAAGTCACGACAATATCGGCCAGCGGGAGACGTCGAACGAGCCTAGAGTCACTGGGAGTCTAGTCAGCTGTCAGAAAATAACGCGAATTTTGCATGTCTCTACTAATAACATAAAACATATTTTTGTATAACACTTTATTCAAATAACCAATTTTTTTTTAGATTTATTATAATCGTATTTGTAAAGTAAATAATATTTGATTTTGATTTGTAAAGTCAATTAAACCATTTCTACTAACATGTTTCTTCTTTAACACCCCGCATGCTACTACATGTTGTGTTACAAAAAATTAGTAAATTTAACACAAGTGTATGAAATGTAATTTCTGTTAACTAGATACCCATGATTACCGCAATAAAAGTTTTGAACCACTATATTTCAGTGTCATGTGTGCAAAATTTAAGTTCTACTTTGTAGTTATTGGCATTTTCAAATGTGAAGAGCGTCACTTAACATGACAGGGCCATTCATGACGAGGTTACTGCGGCACATCACGTGTGTGTTTAGCAGATAAAACCCTATGACCACGAAAATTAAGTTTATGAACACATTGAATAATTGACAATGCTACAGAGCTACAGCATGGCCGTCTTTAGTAGAAGGCCGGAGTCTTAAATGTGGTAACGCTGCATCGGAGGCCTACTGCCGGCCGCTCATTGGTAGCCCTAGTAAATGTAGACTTGTAAAAGTTACTAAATCTGCATCTAGAGACGTTACAGAGACTAGGGCGGTCAAGAAGTGACCGGCAGCAGGCCTCCGGTGCAGCGTTGCCATATTCGAGACTCCGGCCTTCTACTAAAGTCGGCCTTGGCTACAGGCGTGTACGTAAGATACGTGAGGCTAAATTTAGGTGTCTCTAATTATACATATTACCTCACATGTAACTATTTTTTGTTTAATTGATATTTTCAACGTAAAAAATTTCTGCGCTTCTAATCACACATTATGCAAAAAATAATGTTTGATCTCTAACTAAAGAACATTCAAGTACTTTTTTGGAGCATTTGAAATATATTTCAATTACAAAACTTTTGAAATTCATCAGAGATGAAGAAACAGATGATAAGCTATACATACTTACAATTTTCGAAAACTTCGTAAAAAAGGTTTTCTCTGATTGATTAATTTTTTAACAATAATATCCTACGCAATAATGAAATATTCAAAATTATGCCTTAAAATTTTTTCTAAGCAGTTTCGAGGAACAAAACTACTTTTCTTTTATTCTAACCTAGCACGGTCCTAATCTTGGACAACTTGTATTTAAAAACGGTCGTGAGCTGAATGTTTGCCACTGTTAGTTTTCCATAATATTAATATAAAAATTAATTTCCAGGAGTATTTTGAAGAAGTTTCCACGATAAAAGCTGGTTTCGGAAAGAAAAGGATGATATAAATAAAAAATGATGACTTTAGGTACTTAATGGAAACTATGTTTTCTCTTGCAGTAATTATATTATTTTTAAAGAAAAATATGAACGTGGCCAAAACTTAACCGGTACCTAATATAAATCCCAAAACAATTTTTATTCTACGATTTTAAAAAATTATTATGTAAGTGAACAATACTCACCATCTTGGATTGTAAAATGTTAGCTGTAACTTTGTTTTCGTGGTTTATTTTTACACATTTCGGCATGCTGTAAATTATTATAATGGATACTGTAAATTTTAAACAAATCATAAAAAACCTTGCGGGATTGCATAACAGTTCTTTTCATTTTGTGTCAGCAACGCCACCAGTCATATCAATAGACAATACTGTCTCTGTTACATTTGAAATGTCTACAGTTTTACATTCTGAGATCTAACATGAAAAATATTTTAGAAAAAAATTGGAAACAATGTTTTTTATAAAATTCATCTAAGGTGTGTCGACCAGTTGGGGGCACCTTTAAGCATTCGCAGCTTTTGTGAACTGATGAATGTTCTGATAAATTTATTCTTTGAGAAGTAAGCCCTCGATAGAGGTATTAACAGCATGTGATAACATTATTTTAATGGGAAGCCTTTTGTGTGTTTTACATAAAAAAGTATTAGCAGTAATATTGTTCCCTAACTAAGAGTAGGGCTCCAGTTGGGCATTACCTTTATTTTCGTAAGTAGAACAGTTTTATCTAGGCTGAAAGTTTACTATCGATTCAAATATTGAAGATATAGTAACAAAGAACATATTTATTTCCCATTTAAACCTTCCTTTGTCCTACTTTTGATTGTACATGTATTCAAAGATGAATTCATGAGAGGTGCACTAGCCCTAAAGATTGACTTAAAAACAGAAGCAAAGACAAACTTTGGAAATATACTGTACCTTACGCAGAACTGTGAACTGCAAATTATATATGTATTAACATTAAAAAAAATATGTTCTCTAAACGGTTATTGCCTTGATAGTAAAACATTTTTTTTTTGGTTGCTAACATAGAACAGCAAAAACCATTACAGTCAAAAGTTACTCGACCAAATTTTATAAAAACATATTAGTTTTTTACAAGTACACCAAAAAATCAACAAAGTCTTAGGATCTTCATTGGGAAACCAGATCGTACCTCTGTACCCAACGAAAACATACCTTACATCGAGTCATGTTAATCTCCAAGTTTTCATTGCACAAGTGACAGCGTCAGGTCGAGAAACTTTACGTTTTCTCTCATTACTTTCTTGCGCATAAGACGATTTTCATTTGAAAGATCGGACATCCTTTTTTCTCCATCGCTGTGATCATGAACTTTTATCTTGGTTCTGGAAATAAATCACTTGGAATCTTGACAGCTTTGTAGTTTATGGATATCCTGTCTCCATAAATGACTGCATTTGAAGTGTTTTCAAAACCTGTGCAAATTTGCCGCTCAGATTTCGTTTACTTACACCATCATTGTCATACTCTGATTTAAGGGCTTGTTCCCGAGTTTTTTTTCAGACTAGTGCCAATAACTCAAATAATTTTATAATCAAAAGTTTAGAAAAAAATTTGAGTCAATATGCAATCACACGATGCACAATACTATGGACGCATTTTTTTTTAAATAATGTACCATTCGCCAGCAAAAAAATAATTTCCTCCATTTTTATTATTTTCACGACGAAAAACGTGGTACTTTGGGTAATGAAATCTAAAAAACCGTTCAGTATAATTCTACAAAAAAATTCAACTATAAATTATAACATATAAGTGTCAAAACTGTGCAGCGAAATTTTGATATGAGTATTAGGTAGCAATAAAAAAATATTTTTGTAATCACTGTAAAACTCCGTAACAAGGCATTAATAGGTCACAGTGATGGACGGATATTTTGTGAAGTGATACCATCAATAAGATTACTGACGTCATTATCCCAATTCAAACATACTTTTATTCTTACTTGGCGAACCACGACGCTTCTGCTTCTGGCCACCCACAATGATTCTAGAGCAGCTTGCCCCAATACGTTTGCGTAAACGTAAGTCACACCTTCAGCACGGTCAGGTGCAACGTTTGGTATTCGTTTAGTTTCCCTCTTTGTTAACGCTTCTGGTGACTTGTGCACATTTCTCATTGATATTGTCAATTATTTACGGTGTACTAATGAAGTTACGAAGTTTAGCTCTTTCTAACCTGCGCGATGAATTAGAATGCAATGTCCACGGTAGCTATGCTTATCAAGCACAGGCGAAAATATTTAATATGCATGAATTTGGATGTTTGTTACTTTTATGGGCAACTTATGCCTAATATAGACACCGTGTACGTTGTATGGATACTGAGTACCTTATGTAAATACCCAACAAGCCCATATGGAGATCTTTCACACCGACATGAGCACATGCATATAACAACTTAATCAAGACAGCAACACCAACAACACATATTCTACGTTAAAGTACACAATATGCCACTATTTACACATATTTACAGATAAATGTAACTACAAAAATGACCGCGATACGAAACTTAGACGTGCAACACACCTAAACACAATGACACCTCTACATAATCAGCGCTTCCTGTCGGGTGCTACTGGTACCAACACACACCACTTACAGTATACCACTGTTCCATGCTGTCATCTAGCGGTCATCACGCCATTTACGCGGGAAACCTGTAGTGATCATACAAGAGACAGTGCCAATATTTGGTCGACCTACGTGGATGTTCCACAGCATCTCTTGGCTGGAGCCACTGATTTTAGACAAAACAAATATTTCACCAAATTTTTACAGAGGTTTACGTACACACCTGCAGCTTTGATTCATTGTTATTGAACAATATTTATTCTTGCAGAATCGTAGATATTTTGACTCTGAACTGTGACTATGACATCACCACATGTATGTGATTTGCGGGAAGCATAGTTGGAATATGAGTGCTAAAACAAGCCAATCATTGACCATGGTGCAGGGCTGCAGATGTCCACATGAGTCGTTGAAAGAAATATGTGCAAATTTCTTATCACAACAAATTTGTAGCTCTACTCGTGGCATTTGTGTTTCCTAAGAATTATTGTTTCCTTGGATGACAATTGTGTTGCACTGGGTTAGTTATATAGTAGAGAAAACTATTGAAAAATATATTAGTTATATTTTAATGTCATCAGAAATGTTGTGCCACAGTGTTACAATATTAAGTTCTAATGTAAAACAATGTATTTTTTTTTCTACGGATAAGCATCAATAAATAGTTCATCTCTGGGGTTTATACTATATCAGCATTCGTATTTTTGGAAAAGAAAAATTAAACATTTATACGATACAAAAATGTTTAAACCTAACTTAGGTATTGCGTTCCTGTTAATTTTGACCAGTGTATTTAATAACTAGCCTGTCAAATATTTAATACATTTACTTCTTAAAATCGAGAATCAAGAACTTTTTAATATAAGTAAATTACGTTGCCTTAATACTTTGGTAATTTTTAGAACTAGGAATTTACCATAAAAATATAAATATGCTCATGCATCTGCGAATATTACGCGTACATTCCCTACAAATGAAGTAATTTGATTTCTATTCAGAGTTTTTCAGTTCGCGAAATTAATTTAAAGCAGAATAATATTTATAACACGATTATTATTCACAGCCTGGGAAAATAACGCGTCGTAGAAATAATCAAAAAAAATACGAATTTTCGTCCTCGAAATCAATTATCAGCTATTCAGAAAAGAAATCGCAATCAAAAATTCACGAACTCTAACTCCACAATTTCTGAAGAGATGTTTTTCTCTTCCTCTTTTTGAAAGCCTTTCAATCAGTTTTAATAAAAAAAGGTTCTTTCAGGATCTGAATATTGCAGATTTAAACGGTAATACCTACTTCAGGAAAATCTTGTTGTTTGGCCAAACTCGCTTGATCGGTATACTTAACGCCATTTTATAATAAACCGTGTTACGAAGTTGTTAATTAAGTTGTTTTTTACAATACATAAAAACCTTCTTCAGTAACTACTACACTGGAAAATATTTCTTACATATTCATGGAATTTCTTAGGAAACAGCATTTTTCAGCGCACTGTCATAGAATGAGTAGATTCAGTTTGTGTTTCATGTTACAAATACAGTTAAAATCATGTCTATTTTTATTTATTACGAATTATGGAGTTGGGGATTTAAGTTAAAATTTAAACATTAAAATTATTATAAAGATCGCTGTTCATCGCCTGTTCTGTAACTTAAATTATTTTTAGTTGATTAGTTTCTAAGGAATCGCTAGTAATCATAACATATTTTTTTTTTACATTTTTACTTTCTGTGCGAGTATTTTCTGGCTGGATTAAAGGGTGGACCACCACCATTGTGAATATACGCGATGTTTCTGAGCTCAATACGGAAAATTATCTACATTATTCCTCGTAATAATTTCATGCTCAAAATTAAATTAAATTAGCACAAATTATACAGTACGTACAAGTATACATATCTGACAGCAATCGCAGTTGCTGCAGGCCCTACATAAATTCATACATCGCCCGTGTATTATTATTTTAATTTGACGGAGTATGTTGTTTGTCTTTTAACTTAATTAGCGTGTTTGCCATTCTGATCATTTACCATACATGTTTACAAGCCCCCCCCCCCCCACCCAAAAAAAATATAAAACTTTAAAACTTTTTGCTGCTAAATCATGTTTCATTATTTCGTAATCTAGGCATATTACTGCCAGAAATCTGACCTTTCGTTTAAAATTTCTTAGTTCATTGTCTGGTGAGATCTGGACCTTTAGTACAGTGAGTGGGAAAACACAGAAGCCTTAATTAATAGCGTTCCTGCGGTGGTATATATAGACGAGTCCTGTATTGCATAAGTGTACAGAAAAAACGTAACATTCATTTTTTTTCGTAAACGAGTATATTCGTCAACTTAAGCTATTTTGCTTTCGACCAAAAACTATGTAGGCTACTTTCACTCCGAAGAGTCAAATATAGCTACATGTACACAAACCTGAAAAACAAATTCGTAACGATGATATTTCTAGCGATCTTTACGATTGTAGACACTTACTTCCTCACAGCCTTCTGGGTACAGAAAATACTGCTTAAAATTCCTATAGAAACATGTACTAATCTAAGATGAACAAATCGCACAATAGTGGCAGTTCTTTTATTTATTATTTTTGTCTGATAAAGTCTTGAAAGAAACTGGAAAATAGTGTTTCTTTAATTTAAAACTCTATTATAAAAACTTTAACTTAAGAAATTGTACTACAAATTAAAGAAAAAATAACCAGTATTTTAAACCCTGGCACAGGTATTGCTTGAACCCATAACACCTACATGAAATAATTTCTCTGAAATCGTACGTCAAACCTAATTTCATTAAAATTAATAAATAAATATTGCGGTTGATAATTTTTCTGTAACATTACTTACAAGCCAGAAAATTTCGAGTTATTATTTGAGAAAGGCTCAAACATACAATTCTACGGATGACGGAGAAAAATCTGTGGTTTATTTGGCCAAGAATCTTAAGATTGCATGTGTAGATAAATAAACGCTGAAAACATAAATTGATTTCTACGCTTTTTTCGAAACCGTTATGGATAGAATCCTCAATGACAATCCTAGAAAACGGTATTTGCCAACTTTTCAAATAAATATTTTTCCAGAATTACTAATTCATTATCCGTGATCTCCTGCGACGCAGTTAAATGGACGAGGTTCCGGTGTCAGAGATTGTGCCTCAGATGTTTGTAACACTGGAAACAATTTTGTTTAAAACGTTTGCTAAAACTATTGTCTAGGAATGATTTTGTTTAACTTCCGCAATTTGGCTTCATGAAACCTACAGTCATATATATTAATGTTTTTAGCGTCGAATTATTACCATGCCCTCTTAATGAATTGTCATTCACGTGTGTAACCTATTTTACGGAGATTGAGCACAAGTGTGCAAACATTCTCTGCAGCAAGCCACAACAGTGTCGAACAATGGGAAATGACGAAAAGGCTTATGATGACTAGTCTACTTCAAAAAATGTTGCTCAAGTAGGCCTATATGTAATACGTCAAGAAAAATTTATTTTGTCTTAAAATATTTCATCCACAAGTTACTCGTCTTTAAATCCATTCCTTATTCAAACCGTTTGGCTACAGAGTTAGAGGCACCGTCCTTAAGGTGGCCGCCTGGGTGAACGTATTTTGCGCGTTCAGGGCCTAGAAGTGCAGAAGTTGTAAGGATGAAGCAACATAGACATCACGCCTCTCCCTAGCCTCTAGGCTCATTTCACTGATCTGGCGTGCTGTCAAGACAGCGCACCTCTTTGACACTATCAGAAATGATACTGTTATTTCATGTCTTTAGTTAAATATAAAAGTGTAATTAACATGCTTACACCTTTTAAAAAAATTATGCAACTGTATTTACGTACTGTACCTTCACTGAAAGAAAAGTTCTGTAGGAAGTCTTCCCTGCAAAATAATTTTGTAGTAACCACAGAATGGTTTTGCGATGGCCGCAATATTTTAGTGGTGAAAACAAAATATTTTGTAGCTGCCACAAAATAATTTTTTCTGTGTAAAAACGATTGCAAAAACTCCCATTTTCACGGCTACTAGAGATGTTGCTCACACTGAACTTTGCTAAATGGGTACTAAAACTTCAGGTGTGTGTGTGTTTGTGAACATTGTGGCGCAAACCTAACCTTTCTATATTTTTCAGTTTTTTTATATTAGTAGCCAAAGTTGTGAAGATAATTTTTGAACAACCTGTAAATGCTTTAAGAGTGAGATATAGTAACCGACTTGAATTTTCGCATTTTGTGCCATAACTTTACGTATGGGTAAATATATGCAACTTAAAAATAACTACAAAAACGAATATGTACTAGAGGAATTTTAGACACTATAAATCTTTATTTTAAATTATTGTTGTTACAGATGTAATTTCAGTTAGTAAAAAAATAAGAATTTGGAACAGTAATTCTATCTGTAACAACGATAGCAACCAAAAGATAATTATGGTGTCTAAAATTCTATCAGTAAGTATTCTATACTGGAGTTAGGTTGAAGTTCCAAAAATTGAACCAGATGATAAGTCATTACACAAAATAGAAAAAGTCAAGATGGTGACAATCAGTCACTGTTAATAAATGGTAGTGAACTTGAAATGTGTGTGCACAAATGTAACCTGCTTTGGATTTCAGTCCAAAGAAGACATCAGTGAAGTGCGATGAGCAGTTTTCGGGTAATCTGATAAAGGCTGAGTCTATGCACACCGCTTGGCAGCCTGTGCAGACGGCCTTGCAAGTTACAGGAACATAGGTTTAACGATAACCAAGGGACTTACTCGAATGAAATATTTTACACTGAAATTAGATGTAATGAGCACTGTGCTAAAAGATTTAAAAACACACAACAAAGTCATTTAGACTTTTTTTAATTGCCATAAATGAAGTAAATTTTCGTCATTTTCGGATTTTTTAAAAACGTACAAAGAAAGAATCATTCTGTGTTTTTAAATCTTTTAGCGTAGTACTTGCAAATACTGACTTTGACATGGCACTATGGGAAAACTATGAGAGCTGAAAAATGTCTACAAGTGAAAAATGTAGTCACAAGTAACGTCTATAAAACTAACAATACGCCAAGCAAATATAAAATTTGGAATTTTGGCCACGTGAACACCCTAAAGGGGCTTCAACCGCATTGCAGAGAGTTCGGGTTTTATTTTCTGACGAAACTATTTAACGCAGGTTATATTTATGTACCTACTAAAATAACTCACCCTAAATAGCAAACATCCACTGACACACTTGTGCAAATCTGATCGTGATAAGCAGCCTACGGGCAGTAAACATTCGGAATGCATCCGTGGCCACATGTGGCATACTTGATTCATAATTATATCACCCACACATTAACCACAAGTGTACCACAAGCATTCTTATTATACTCAGATGCTTGTGGGTTAGTTTGCTGAGCCTGCTTGTGGTTCGTATACTGAAATATATCAGTTATTTTTAACTAAGTAGCCCACATTATTATTATTTCAGTATAACTACAAACATATTTACTGAAATGGCCTGATTAACAACCATTCCAGCAAAAGTAGGCCACCATACCAGCGAACGTTGGCCGCTTCTACCAACGGTTGGCCAGCTGAAAAATTATTGTATTTGCTACTAGGGACACTTCAAATTATGTCGCTATAGTTTTAAAAATTCGGGACGTTAATTAGAAGCATCATTTTCGGGTCCCTCAAAATGGCCAAAAATTTGTTTTTCTGACTGCCGTGTATGGAAAAGTAACAACGGGATTCGAAAATCATGTCTAAAGAAACAAGCGCTAGATTTAGAACTACGCTGCTCGGAGTAAAATATTGTGGTCACCGCTTAAAGTCCCATAGGAACAAGGATAATGGTCAAGTACTGCACGCCAGCTGAGTAGCTTGTGCGGAGAGGCGATAATGCATTACATACGTCGGTTAGTGGCACCCTTACAGCTCATGCCTCACAAACACACGCGCAGCCTATCTAGGGAGACCCCATAACACCAGGCATTTAGTTTCTCGGGGTAGTAACTGACACGGGTATTCAAAATTCACGATCGCGATACAAGCGCAGACATTTACGGAGCCATCTTCCAAGAGACAGACGATTCGCTATCGGGCGGCCGAAATGAAGGCTCATTTGTATGAACGTCGCGTGCCACACGAACCTCCTTGCATCGACTCGAGTATTCGTGGGTGGGAAGAGAGCGAACTATTCTATCCTTTTGGAAATACCTCCGGCTTCTCTCATCCCACTCGTATTTCCCTCCTATTGTTGTCGTAAAGTGCGCGACGTGGATGGAAACAAAAGGCATGACCGTTTATTCGACCCTTCCTATCCCACCCTTATTTTCTCTCGTCTTCCTTCTGTTTCACCTCTCGGCTTTCGAGTTCTCTCTTTCCTCGTCGGGCGGTTCTCTTTCGGGGACCCGGTTTTTGAGCTCCGTCGTTACTTTCGCTCCCCAACTTCAAGGGCATCCAAGGGGAGTCTTCGACGAACCAGGATCACGACGGAGAAGGGTCGGCGCTCCGGGGAAGTGCGCGCACTCGCGCGTTCGACTCCGGAACCCCGGAGCGATTCCGGGCACGATTTCATTTGCGGGGTAATTGCCTGCAGGCGGGTGAGCGCCTGTTCCCTGCTTCTTGCCCTCCTCTACGCCTTCTCTTCAGAGATTCATTACCAAACTCCTGCTACGCCAGGACGAGGATCTGCTGCGCGGGTAGGAAATGAAGCACAGGGTTTGTAGCCAGGGTGGTACACTTGAAAAAAACTTCCTAAATAGTAATATAAATTACTTTCCTAAAGGTCGTTCGGGATTATGCGAGCATTAAAAGTATAGGCTTTGAAAAATATCACTAGCCCTTACTTAATATAATTCAATATTATCTATAGTCCCCTCAAGCTTGTATGGTTGGCAGCGAAATTGTTAAACATAGTTCTGTGTAACTTCGTATTTAATAAAACCATACTGAAACATCTACCGAAACCGACATAACAGCACTCTATGTAATTTTTCAACTACAGAGGTATCCACCCACTGCACAATTTATCTTACACGCGCATACATCAAATTACGTGTCCAGAGAGGTTAGACATTTCCCGTCGTTAGCTGGTTCGTGCGGAAAGATACTAATTGGGTGAAAATAGAACTTTCGCGGGGTTTTTTTACTGCTAACTTTATCCCGAACCGCCTATACACACCGTGTGGGACACTCGCCAAACTTCATCTTCAAAGAGAGCAACAGTTTTGTGATGTTACTATACAAATCTGAAGAGGCCGCGGTAGCCCAATGGTCACACTTCTCGCCTGCCACCGAGGCGATCCAGGTTCGATTCCCTGCGGGATCGGTCCCCGTGAGAATCGTGCTGGCCGATGCCGCTGGTAGGCGGGTATTCTCGGAGATTTCCCGTTTCCCCCAGCCAGTTCATTCCGTCGCTGCTCCATACTCACATCATGTCACCCCCACCAGCTCTAAAGAACTCGGTGTTATGCGCTGACCAAAATCTCTTTACGTATACAAATCCGGTAACACGTGTATACATTCGACTCTTTCCTAAATATGTATAGGAACGCTAGTTGATGTATGGAAAACTATTTTACTAGACTTACTTTCTTAACACTCCTGTACAACGATATGGTAAGTTTACACAGCGATAAGCATATACATATATGCACTTACTAAGATATTCCTGTAGGTGATTATGATTATTAACACGGTTAATCTGGTTTGGTAAACACATCAACTTGAGGAGCTCAATTATTCATCCTAGTAAAGGTCTTTGAACGATTCCTGCACTAATATGTCGTCTCACAAAAAAAAAACGAATTAAGTGAAACAGTGCAGGGAGAACAAGCTAAATTGGCTGTAGTCAACCCATAGATACATATCGAAACCTAAAAATTTTCTTAAGAAACACTGTGTCAAATCACATAAAAAAAAACGAAAAATGTAAAAGTTCAAAACAAAAAGAAACATAAAAAAAAGCCAACTAACTTATAAAACCAAAGCCACCAAAACAAAGACAGCACAGATGATACGGAACACGGAATATCAGACGACCGAAGAGTGACGTCACAGACGTAACACTTGTCGAAACAACTGCATAGCAGTTTCTTTCAGACGAGGATAGGTTTTCTTATTTTTGTACGGGTGGACTACAGCTGATTTGGCTCGTTTTTACCATTATTTATGTACATGTATATTACGTGGATGTTGGTATATATGTATGTTTATTATTGATGATCGCTGACACTATTCGAGTGATTAAATTTAAACTGGCACATATGTGTAATTTTTCATGGAGGAGGTTTCATGTTACATATTTTACATTTATTCGCTTCAACTACTATACCTGGCTTCCCCTTATGGCATATAGGACATATGGAGGGGTTAAGATTTCGACAAACATCCATGTTATATATATGCACCGGCACGCCAACGTCTGCCGGGTACAATTAGTATGTACAGTAAAACCCTGCTAAGAACTTTGTGATGGGACTGAAATAAATAATGCTTATTGACCAGGAAAACTTCATAAAAAGTGTTAAATTACACATACACATGTAGGCAAGGTGCGACATTATTTAACTATTTTAGCAAGAATATATCTTAAGGGCTTGTTCATTAGTTTTGCAGTCATTTCTAAATTTTTTTTCTCTTCCTAATACCCATATCAAAATTTAGCTCCACAGTTTTGACACTAATATGTTAGAATTTGTAGCTGGATTTTTTGTAGCAATGGACTGAACGTTGTTTTTTAGATTTCGTCACCCAAAGTACCACGTTTTTTTGTCGTGAAAATCAGCCAAAATGAAGCAAAATGTTTTGCTTGTAACGAATAGTACATTATTTTTAGACACTCATCCAGAGTATTGTGAATCATGTGACTGCATATTGCCTCGCATTTTTTCTAAGATTTTGGTTGTAAAATATTTGAGTTATTGGCACCAATCTTAAAAGTTAACTAAGGAACATGCCCTTTAATAGGAATATTTTTACGAGGGTTATACTGTATATCCCCAGGCGAATTTGTCTGAAATTTTTATCAAGTGGGAAACATGAAGTTACATCATTTTCTGACCAAAGACTCAAGTCAGGAGTTACGAGTATCCTTCTGTGGTAGATTGTTATTGCTACAATAGATTGTTACACCTTAGATTTATCCAGACTGTGTAGTTAATAAACAGCAACAGGACCGGGCGGAAAAAAAAAAAGGTGGAAAAGTGGAGTTAAGAGGGTTTCCTATTAGGCCGACGTTATGTTAGTCAAAGGGAAATTGGCGAAGTTTTCTGAGCTTGATGTATGTACATTTTAAACCGTATATCCGAAAGTAAGGTTACGTAACGAATTTTACGCACTGAAGAAACTTAACACTGTACAAATATATTTGTACTGTTGTATATCGCTGTCCGTGTATAAGCTTAAGTTTAGGTCGAGGCTTTCTGCCAAAGAAGGTTAAATTTAATCACATTATATAGTTTTTTTTTATCTCCGTCACGCTTGCGATCTGAGGAAAAAGATATTTGAAGTGTTTCATACTCTCGAATCTCGTCGCATCCGAGTTACTTGTCACGATGACGTCAGAGACGTCTGGCAGCGTACTGACAGGAAAATAATTTCATTCGCGTCTCGTCTATCGTGTCACTTCTGACGTGTTATTGTGATTCTAGAATAATCTTCAATCGACCAATGAACAGGAAAACATCTGCGTCCCAGAATGAGCTTGTAGATAAAAAATATTCATATTAACATTTATTTAAAAATATGGTATAAAAACACACACACATATATGTGTATATATACATATATAAATAAACATATATATGATTATGTGTGACGTTCGTGATTAGAAATTGGAATACATTTGAGAGTTCGCTCGCCTACATACAAGCCTCTAATAATATATCTTTACTTAAGCAGATGCAGTTGTTGATTGGCTGTTCGCTAACAATGCAACTAGACACGCATTTAGTTGCTACATAGTAATTGGCTCAGCGATTTTCAGAAGGTGTAAAAAATGAGAATTGCCGAGATCTTCGCCGTTGGTGAGGGGTGGCAAGCTGTGAATGTGGAGCAGCGCAGGAAACGGGAGATAAACGAGAAAATCCGCCGACCAGCGGCATCGCCCAGCACGATCCCCACTTACGAAAATCCAGCCAACGATCCCCGCTATGAATCGAACCCGGATCGCTTAGGTGCAAGGCGAGAGGTCTGACACCTCGACCACTGCTACACCAAGGTGTCAAAAATGTCAAGATACAATTGCGAAATTTATACAAAATTCCTGTTGTTTAAATTGTATAATTTTTCCATGTCCTTTTTATGACTATACCACGATTACCTAGAACCGTTCTCAGAAAACACTGTAAGAATATGAAACGGTAAGAAATCCAGAACAAATCTATTGCTACGAGGTCTGATATTTTACTGAATACCTTTGTCAGCAGATATTTTCAGAGGTTTGCAAATTCATAACATTAAGCATTAATTTAATGATTGAGATTAAAAAGGAAAATTTACCGAAAATGATCTGATACATCAAAGTCGTACTTATATGTATTTTCGTCGGTTGAGATAACGATAGAAACGGTTCAATGAAGCCTTACACCACAATCGGACTACGTATTTTGCAGTGAGTTGTAACCCTTCTTAAACTCAGCGTTATGGCATGATTCTCTATTTGCCACGAGAGGTGCTACAATAGAGTTTCTTTTTTTTTGTGTAGTCTACGGTCGAGTGAGCGTGCAACAGTAGCTTCGTAAACGTATGATTACTAACGTGTAGGTATGATAACATAAAACGTACTATTTTTGTAGCTAACAGCACTAGTAACTCGTCTGTAAATTATTATTTTGTAGAGTTACAGAGTGTATAGTACTCATTCGGTTTACAAAAGAAAACACTTCAATTTTAACTAAAAATAACTTTCTGTACGTATAATAATATTATGTTTTCCAGGCAACTTTCGATTTCCTTCAAACCTAGCAGACAACTGCCTGTTAAATTTCCTATACAATCTGTTTTACAGCTGCAAAACAGTTTTATCCACTATTCCGAAAGCTGGTTGAAATGGAATCTTTTTCATCTTTATCTCTCTCACCCAAATGAAATCAAGAAATGTTCGTGCGTGGAATGTCAGCTAAGTGGTATGATTTTAAATGTAAACATATTTTGTTCAGGCGACTTCTGTCGTACCAAACCATTAAATAATTAAATTCAAATTAGCCATACTTCGGCCACATATCAGGTATGGGCACTGGCGTTGAAGAAAGCCCATTTTTCCACTGATTGGTGCCACTGCTACAGTGCTGCCGAATTGACATTGCGGCAAGTGGAACTACGAGTAACGTGTTAATGTCCAAAACGCTAGAGGGGCTAGTTGTGTGACTTTATAACGTAATATTAAAACAGAAACTTTATGCTTATATTTATGTCAATAATAAGTGGCACCAACCCAATAACGTTGCTGTGTATAGGTAGAGCCCATGACTTATAGTAAGAAGAATATTGCATCATAACTTTTTCTAAAAATTATGTGATAATAATACATAATTGCAGAGGAAACTCCTCGTGAATCTAACTATATATATATATATATTTATATATATATATATATATATATATATATATATATATATATCAACACACATGTATATACACATTTATACATTTATAAACATATATAATGGATGGTCATGACAGTGCAAAAATGTCGTACATACTGTAAAGTGCCAATTTAAGGAAGATATTTGCATTTGCGATTAACAATTGAAAGTCAAAATTAACATTTCTAAAAATAAACAAGAAATATGATAAATAAATGGTGAATTTTCCAGTGTGGTTTTATAACATCGAGATCTACAATCCGTGGAAAAAACGGTCTTGAATAGCTTTCACCTTCAGTAGATAGTGGAATTTGTCATGCTGTTTCTTGGTATACAAATTTTTCCACCCTTTCTTCTTGGATAATAATTGGCTGAGTTTGTAGCAGGAGGCACCAATGAACGAAAAAAGTAACTCGTTACAACACCATCAAGTTAACTGTTTTCGAGAAAATGTGCTTAGAATGCGTGGAATCTCATGTGGGGCAACACGCAATACACCAGAGGTCTGAGCCAACACCATTAACATACGATAGTAAAAATGCATTCGAAACTATTTTCACGTATTGTAGATCTTGTTATTACTAAATCGAGCCCCGTAATTTTGTTATATACACCTCCTTACTTTTTATTATTTTAACAAACGCGTTTTTTTTTTCAATGTTAAATTCCAATCTCAAATTTCTTCCTTAAGATATGAAACAATCAGAATCCTACAATGCATAACTTTGCTTCATTTTTCACAAGGAATCATCTCGCAAAATTTGTAGCATGCGTTTATGAACATCCATTGTGAGTAAACAATTCTCACATTTAGAGGAACAACCACATTTAATGTTGACATAGGTCCGAAAACACGCCCTTTCTGTACTACAATTCGCATACATAGCGTACGATACAGAGCTCGGGCTGATGTTTACACAGTTATTTCTACTGTATATGGGTTAGTGACATAGCGGAGTAGTGTACAATGTACAGTACTGCTGTAATGACATTACACATAAACGAGATCCAGCTCGTGCTATGAGCTGTACCATAGCCATCTTTAGTAGAAGGCCGCGGCCTTAGATCCGGCCACCCTGCTCACAAGCGTCATTTTAACACTTCTTTTAGCTCTTCAAAGGCAATGGCTGTACCTGATTCGTTATTCTGCCCTACACACCGGTGAATCAGGAAAAGTTACTGCCTTTGGCAAGACAAAATAAGTGCTAAAATGACCCTTCCTGACAGGGTTGCCAGATCTAAGGCCTCGGCCTGGAACTAAAGATGGCTATGGCTGCACATTACGTATTGCGAGCTATAGTGCAGAAATGGCGAATTTTCGGACCTGTGCCCGTATAACATTCTTTGTTCTTCTATATGTGAGATCTGTTTCTCCAAAATAGGCATTCCATTTGACAACAACCTGTATATGTATACGTTTTTATATAATACGACGTCGAGCGGAATACTGGAATACTTAATCGTCAGATTTTATTGACGAGTGAATATTCCAGTCGTCCGCTCGACATCTTAAAATTACGTAGCCCTATTACAAAAGGCCAGATTTATTAGTGTTCAAAGCTTCGTATTGATAGAAGCTATTCCTGTTTTATATATATATATATATATATATATATATATATATATATATATATATATATATATATATATATATATATATATATATAACTGCAGGAACTTCTCCACGATGAAACTATGGTTAACATTTGTGGCGAAATAAGGAGGAAGTTTATCGCGTTATGGCCGATATTACTACCGGGTATCACGTAACTTCTCGATCCGCTGGCTAAGTAAAGAGGAGTCTTCGCCGGTGTGGAATTTCCACCTTTGATGCATAGGAAGAGCGTAGTGAAAAGAACCAGTGTCCCTTGCTGCGACGAGAAGAATATCGTCTCTATTAGCAGCGCGCCAAACTGGCGTGAAAGGTTTCCCTTGTAATCTTTTTGCAAACATTTTATTTTTGAATAGCATGAATTAAAGACCAACGCATGACTCATGCTTAACACTTTACGAGTTCAGGTTATATTTATGGAGTTACAGCAGTAAAAAAAAAAAAAAACGTTTTTAGCCATTTCGAGAGGCTCGAAAATCATGTTTCTGACAAGCGTGCTGAATTTTTGAACTCATAGAAGCATAGTTTTAAGTGTGTATTCTTTAAGCAGGTAAACATGATATGAATAAGTTAAGCTGTTTCGCGTAAAAAAATATCTACGCGTGACACGCTGCAACGCCGCCCATACGCCAGTCGAGGATTTGTTTTAAGGGCGTGGTTCACCTCAGTATTCAACGTAATTTTTTTATATTTGTACCAAATATTTTTTTCTTATTTTAGATAAAATTTGTTACCAAACCTTTTTCTTAGGAAATTTGTGTATCTCTCGTAGTTTTTCCGTAATGAGTCATAAACTTCAAAATTTCCACTTTAAGGATTTTTGTACGCCACGAAAACCAAACGACACACCAAACTGACAAAATTCACAGTGTATAGCAATGCGGTAGGCTAAAATTATATATATATATATATATATATATATATATATATATATATATATATATATAAACATTTTTTGATTTAATTATAAATGCTGAATTTTAAAATTAAAATTTCAAATTTTCAATTTTTTTTTAAATATCAAAACTATTTTTATATGTGTCAAATCACAGCCTACAGCATTGTTATATGCTGTAAATTTTTTTTTTCGATTTGGTACGTCAGTTGGTTTTAGTGGCGAGCATAAAACCGTAAATTGCAAATTTCAACGTTTACGACTCATAACACAAAAACTATTAGAGATACAAAAATTTCCTAAGAGGAAGATTTAATTACAATTTATGTCTAAAATAAGGAAACAGTATATTGTACGAATATAAATATAAAAAATGCTTTGAAATCTGAGGTGAAGCACGCCCTTAAACAATGGACACACACACACACATTGGCTACATACAGTAACATTAGGGCAGTGTTGTTCTCGAGGCACAAGGGGAAGATTCCTATGTAGCGTTGCTAACGTAGCTCCTCGTCTGGGAGCTATTGTGATCCCAGCGTAACCGCCCATGTTTCTTATCGCGGGCAAAACCCGGCCATCGCGCTGCTACGAGAAGACGTGCTTGAGGCGTTCATTACAGCTATCATTGTCTGTGTCTTCCGTGCGTCCTCCTAGTGCAAGTACCACCGCTTGTCCTCGCATTGTTCGCCGGTTTACATCCGCCAAGTGTACGCTAACACAGGCGTCGAATCCAGCACAATTGAATGGTGTTATGCAGAAGGCTTCTGAGCCACAGACAAAAAAAATCACAGACATAAAACAAGCTCCTTAATTTTTAAATATTAAAATGTATTTCTCTAAACAACCAAAGTTAAACACATGTAGGATGATTACAAATTTTATTTTATATTATTTTTATTTTATAAAGTCCAAATTCAGGCTAAGGGTGGTTAGAAACTATTAACATTACTGAACAAATATTAATTACGAATATTACAATACTATGACACAAACACTGCATGAAACTTCTAATTGTAAGCATTAAAAGGTTACAAAAATAAACGCAACATTAAATTAAACAAATAATTACAAAAATTTTAATATTTTGAATAAAACACAAATGAACATATGTGAATTAACATAATTGCAAACATGTTTTGGTAATAGTTTTTCATATTGTACTATGTAAAATTTCAACTGGTCTCTTTCTCGTAATGCCATTCAATTTCAGGCGCAAACTGATTGCACATTGTTACAAAATTACAATGTAAAACTATGGTTTTAAAAAAACCGACTTCAAAGAAGTATCAGAAAACAACTAACAAAGATGTAGCAAAACACAATAACTACTTCTGTATGTATGTAACAACTTACTTTAAAAGCAATCACACGTACTTTTATGGTGAAATTAACCATATATCTGCTATGATTTTTAAGCCAGTGTCAAGCAAACGTTAAACCCTTTATTAGTATCTTCCTTGTTATTACTCTAATAATTTTAAATAGACAATTTGTCAAACTACATCTACTATCTTGAAGTAGGTTTCAGATTTCTAACCAGGTTTTAGTAATGTTGAAAGCTAAAATATTATGCCTGGCAAACAAACTGAATTTTTTTTATTTAGTATTTACCTATCGACACAAGTAGTTATTGTATTGTGCAGTGAATTTCTCAGATATTTTCTACAATCTGGTTCTTTGCTAAGTATGTCATTTTCTAAATAATATTTATTTTGGACTTTTAAGTGCACTGTACATAAAAGAGATTAAATAAATTTGAAATTAATATTTGGTACTATGGCGAAAAACATCTAACGACAAACGCATGCAAAATCAGAGACAACGAGACTGCTTATCAAAATAGGCAACGTCTCGATATAGTGAACGAAAATACGATTTATATTCGTAGAAAAGAGAGTGAAATAAATCGTTAGCATTGTTTGGTTTCTCAACTTGACTAAGATAACTGCACACATTTAGTACAACAATTTGGTACATCCATAATTTTATCACAATAGTATAGAAGTTCCGCTGGTGCCTCACATTATTGAATGTCTTACTGTGTTCGAATAGTAATGTAACCTTATTTTATACCAAAACTTTCCGATAAGTAAATTGACGAACCAAAAACAATCATTATAATATTTTATGTCGAACAAACAATTTTTTAAGTAGGAAAAAGTAGGTCTATACTTTGTAAAAGAACATGTGTTACTCTCGTAGGAAACCTTTGGAAATCATGATTCCAAGAAAATTCTTCACAGAAAGTACAAAATTAGGTCATTTGGGATAAAGCACTAAAGATTTGGCCTTTGCAAAAAATAATCACTAGCCGTTACTGCATCCTATTATTTGACATTAACAATAGGTACCTTACGCTCTGTACGGTTAGTTCCATGTAGTTTCTCAGTTAAATGCATCAATACTCAAATAAAATCAACTGAATTTGACATTTGTGTTATAAAAATAAGTACATTTTTTATTACGTTACATAGGATCCTGCCGAATGTACAGTTTATCTTACACTCGCAAACATCAAGTGACTTGTCCAGAGAGGTTAGAAATTTCCCGTCGTTAGCTGATGCGTGCGGAACGATACGAATTGGTTGAAAATAGAAATCTAGCAGGGCTACTTTAGCGCTCACTTTATCCTGAACAGTCATTTGTAACATTACAAGGTGTTGCCTTGTCCTTTTACTTACAATGCGTTGAAAAGAAATACGAATTAATTTTGCTATTCAGATTACGAAGAAAGAGTATTTCGTAAAATTTATTAAACCAATAAATCCGGAATTTATGTATATTGATTAAAATAATTTGTGTCCACGTCGAAAATCGAATATACTTTATCCAGACTGTTAACCGCTCTCTTAACGACATTGTTTTAATATAATATTTCATACAACAATAAGGTTAAACAACCTCACTATTCAGCCAAATATTCCGCCCTTTAGTGACAAGCAAATAACGTCACCCGAGTTGAAACAATTAGGCCTATAATTAGACGAAATTTTAATAAACCATGTAAACGAATTCAAACTTACAGCAAACTATTATTACTAACAAAAAATGTATTTCAGAGACTGTAAGTATTACAATATTACATAATTTTAGATAAACCCGCATTATTTTGGTCAACTACAAAGGTTTGATACGTATTTTTACCACGAATAATATTCTACAATTGCAAATAAATAATTTTACATTTAAATACTTGTACTGTTACAAGGGTTCGTAGAAGTACAAAACATTGTTTTGTTAAGTTTCAGGAAAAAAATTAATTCTGAAAAAAAAATACCGGTAAAATATAATGTAAAAATATTATAAAATAATATACATTCTTCTCTATCAGTAACAGTTTTTTACTGGACATTTGTGTGTTAAATTATTTTTAAACAAAATTTATAAGTTATTAGTGAAAATATTACGAGCTAAATTGTCCACCCATTTTATTTATTTATTTTTTTTTCGTAAAGAAATACAGCTTACGATGGGTTTCTATATACCTTGTACACACAAGAATACTTTATAAGAATTCTTGTTTATTTGCGCCAAAACGTTTCTTCCCTGAAATCACCATCAGGTAACTCTACTTAAATGCTGCACGTCTGTTACTTCAGGGAAAATACATGAAAATGTTTCCAGTTAAAATCAGCCAGATACAGAAAAAAAATCTGAGCCTCTGTGTTTTCAAACACAACATGAAACGGCATTATTTCATGTAAACAAGTTGTCCTTAGTGTAACCCTTATGACACTATTATTCGTACATATGAAGTTGCATTAAAAGCGAAATATTGTTTTAACTCTACTCGTAATAGGCCAAGTTTATTTTGGGAATAAAGACGTAATTCGTACGGTACACCTGCTCATATTTCATCATATATCTACAAGAAATAATTTTAACTCAACTAAATACTGTGCAATGGTTTTGAGGTTTAACTTATAAATGCATCGGAACAAGAATAATTATTGTCAGAAATGCTGATCATTCGTCCACTTCAAACATTAAACTGATATTTTGAGCCACAGGTTTAAAGCGACAAGGCTTTTGCGCTATTTGCTTTCAATGCTTTACACGCTGTCAGTTTTATGGTTACTGGCAGCGTGTCTTCGTTCAGACACGTCTGTCTTTCAACAGCACCAATAACAAGTAGATCTATACAGAACTAATCAGCCTACTTTCCTTTAGTGTATATATTGATAACAGAAATGTTTGCTCAAGGGCTGTAGGGGGATGAGTTATCCTAGGGTTTTAGAACACACAGAAAAGAATGCCAACGAAAGCAATATGATGAAAAAACTCAAAAATTAGTAAACATACTGCAACATTTAAATTTTGTGTATAATTATTTACTTGCTTATATAATGTTAAGAACACCTCTGGTGATTAAACTTGAAATTTGTTGAACAGCAGTATTTTCTATGAGAAATTTATATGAATTTTTACTGAATGATATAACATATACCAACATGGATTATCGCTACTTATCATCACTGTCATCTACTAACCAACTAACTCAGATTATCTTTCAATAATTCTAATTGTTGGTTATACAGTAAAGCAGGGTGATTAGAAACATTGGGGTGAAGAAAGCAATTTCAAAGGTAAATTTTCGGTATAGATGTTTTAAAAATTTAATATTTAAGTAGGCAAGTTAAAACAATTTACCTACAAACAATAGTTTTATTGCAATGATATTACTTTAAAGCAACAGGTGTAGGTAAGTGAAGAACATATTTCTAATTTCGTTTCTATTCACCCCAGTGTTTCTAATCATC
>PNEQ01097237.1:23625-52028 GCA_003012365.1 Medauroidea extradentata | reverse complement strand
CTTTTCAGTGTTGTTGCACACGATACTACCACCCACGTTGATCGAGAAACGCCCTGCAGAGTCCCCGCATTCCAGCACGTCCCTGTTCGTGCCTCCAAGCGAGTGAACTCTGACCTGTCTGCTAGATAAATCTATCTAAGCACTGGCTAGCTCAGAGCTTATTTGAAATTGTAAAAGCCAGCACTTCTCTGTACGTGCTCCCAAACAAGAGAACTATGACTAGCCTGCCACATAAATCCTATTCCAGACGAAGCAAGCTAATTAGCCACTTGAAATTTCAAAAAATCTAAACAAGGCAAAATATAAGAAAAGTTTACTTAGAAAAGTTGCTTGAAATTAAATTAGCTTTAAAATGAGTCCAAACACGATATAAATCCAATAAAATTGACACGTAAAATTCTATAATTTTCTCTTGCTTTAAAGTTAAATTTAAACTTAAAAAAGGAAAATTTTAATGCACATTTCTCTACTTGCATCCCCAATTAATATGTTGGATCCCGCCGTATACATCCTTATACCTGGTTAATTTGGCCTACTTAATTTGTTATTAACAACAAAGAAAATATAACATCAATTAAGACAAAAAAAATTGAAATTACTGTATAATAAGAGGCCAAGTAAGTGCTACGTGCCAGTGCACGTCACATAGTAAACATTAAGTTCGGGTTCATTGCAGTGCTACTGTATTGTCTCAGTTGCAAAAAAAGTAGCGACTGAGACGTACCTCTCGAGCAAAATCCTAAATGTGTTTAGTACAAGTCTTAATGTGGTATCAGTTAAATGTCACAATTTATTATTAGAGTAGGCGAGAAAGTGTGGCATTGTGGGAAGTTATACCAAGCTTGTTTAATGGCCCAGGGAACACATGTGGTACAGAGTGCAGAGACTGCTAATTGTGGATTCAATTAACAACAAAGTTGTCTGTACAGAAGAATTGATCAACATGGCTTTTGTAATGGAATTACAGGATATTTTGCTTACGTATATTTTCCATTGTAAGTCATAAACAATATAATTATTTAGTATTTTAACCTCACCTGGACAATATTGTTTAAATTCAGTAATTTAAATTTTGTTTTAATTTAAATTTTTATTTAAGCTACCTCACTATCACAGTCATAGAAGTACAGGTCTGGACCATCGCCTATCTACTAATGTATTTTGCTTACCCCCTTGTTGTTTTGCTGCAGTTCACCAAGTTACTGAGAGTGTTGTGCATCTTTGGCGCTGCAATCAGGGCGGTCGGGCTCAAACTCCGCCCACTTTTTCCAGTGTTTATATTATAAAGTTAAATAAAGATTACTGGAGCCATGCTTTAGGATTTTTAGCAACGGGAGTATTTCATAAATTGATAAAAAATACTATTAAAAGTTTTTTTGTTTGTTTGTTGGTTGTGAACTTCAAGTCATCGCCGCAGCCAACATTGGGCACCTTCAGCAGGCAAAGCAATGCGGCAGCGATGTTAGTAATTGCTGCGTGTATCGCTGTATGTTCTGCTGAATAAGTCACTGCAGCGATGCCTCTGCATACTAGCATGTCTATGCATCAGCCATTTTAATGTGGATTGTTTTGTTTCATTTGGTTTTTTAAACCATGGAGAGATATATTTTACGACTTTTTGCCACTGAAAAATTAAATGACGGCGAAGAAAATGATACCAACAAAAATATTAAAACAAAAAATTCATAACACTGGCCAGCTTATTAAGAAATTCTTCATTTCCAATAATATTATAAGTAATCCCATCCATGGAATAACATTTTACTCGCTGCGACGCCATTGCCTGTTCAAAACACACAAGTCGTCTGTATGCAGCGGACTTGCAACCAGTAATTTTTTGCTGCGACTGCTGCAGGTGCACTGCAGCACAATCATGGCGGCAGAATAGATAAAGCCTAAATAGCTGCTGCAGCGCTTTGCCTGCTGAAGGTGCCCATTGTAAGACGTCTTTTATATTTATGAACTATGCCCGTAGAAATGGCTTTATTCATGTCTGAAGTAGCTTAACACCCCTATAATTGCTTATTAATGTACGTGTAACTGCCTTAGCATATTTAATAGTAGCAAATTGTGAAACTTAAATTTTGAACTCAAATTCATAATTTTAACTGTCTTGGACAGCCATCTTAACAAATTCAGTGTCATTGATTTTCTACAGACTTAATTGGATTATAAATTTCACAGTGGTACGTATATGACGCGGAGCTGTCAAGTACTCTATGTCAACAAATTTAGTTTTAGTATGGTGCAAACAACTTTTTTATATGTATATATATTTATAGTATATATGTGTGTATATATACATTTTTTTTTGTACAGGAACCCAGTTAATTTAAAATGGTTTCATTAGCTGGAATTAAATTACTGTGAGGAAGTAGCAGGCTATTGCTTTAATTTAGTATTGGGGAATAACATAAAAAATAATTTCTTCTTTCTTAATTTTTACCTTTCAAGTTCAGTATTTTGTCATCCAGAACAATTTGTGAATATTTTTGGTTATTAAAACTCCATAATTATTTTCAATTATTTTTTTTATTATTATTTTGTTATTCAGCACTACGGTGTTTGATATGTATTCTAGTCCATGGAATGTTTCAAAAGGATTGTTAAGTTTTGGTATTGTCCAATCTCGCACTATGCTCAACACTTTCATTACTCTGCTACACATCCAGTTCGTGTCTCATGTAACACTAATTATTAAACTTTGTAGAAGTGTACCCACAAATTAATTCAGCTAGTACCAGGTGTTCTGCCAGGAGGGATTCTGGCCTGACTTTGAAATATTTTTGCTATGTAAAAAACTATTTTAACTATGCGAAGATAGTGTTAAACTTCTCTGTACCTGGTTCTGTGTTATTGTAGGTACATTTATAATTATACATTGTAGTTACGTGTATTTACTCGCACACTGTACACACTCAATTATATTTTCGATTCAAAACAGGGTTGCATTAAGATACGGGAGACTTTTTTCTACTATGACAAAAATATTTTTATGCTCCTGAAAAATATGTTACTATGAATTCAGACATGGAAATATATAGCATGCGTAAGGTATGCGAGGGCGAAAGATTTGCAAGTAAATTCTGTAATAAGTGAAACGAGAGATCTTAGAATATGCAATAGCAATGGATTGGGGAACAAGTAATCAGAAAACAACTAGAATGTTCAGTTTTGGAAATAAACATTTTATTGCTAAGATAACACAAACATTGTACAACTTACACTTATTTTCATTTGATACTTAAAGGCTACACATGCACGCATATAAATAACAGAACACATATTTGAAAACATTTGTTCCAAGTGGTATCAGTACAGGATAGTCGACATACATACGTACAACACACAGAATATTGCTGGTGAATCAGTGCTGGTTCTAAGTCTTCTTACTTGATTAGATCACTAAGGCATTGTGATCAACATTTAACAAACATGTACAAGTAGGTTTCTGTTGGTCTTTACACAAACAGTTTGTGGTCCGGTTCATTCCAAGAGTAAAGCAAAGTGGGACAGCTGAAAGTTGTGAAAATTATTTGTATTGGTGCTGGAAGTCCTGATTTAATCTTTTTTATTTACAGAGTTTACTCATTTGGAGCCTTTATCATTATTTTATTTAAAATAAAAAATAAATGCAAAATATTTGTTTAAGTAGAGTGTACCTTTTATATTTATCCTTCAATTTACAGTATTGTGTAATTTGTGCAAGTGTTATACAGGCCATATAAAGTGTAATTATTTTCCTGGGCGTTTGTGTGTGTGAGCCTTGCTGTCGTAGCACCCACGTAACTTTTCATGTTTCAATGTCCTGAGGTCTGTCGCAGCTGCGCCACTCTTCCGCTCAAGTATACTAAATACTGTGTGGTTTCCTCTACTTGTCCTACTGACTCTTGTCTTATATTTTACACCTTTAAATCAGTTTAATTCATTTGAATTCAGTGGTCGTGTACATAATATTTATTAGCTATGTTTTATCCTGGTTCCTTCAAAAGGAGTTTAACTTTCCTGGAATAGCCTACATTTATAATAATGTTTTGTAGTGTTCTATTCCTGTCAATTTCAGACTTTCATAATTCAAATATTCACTTATCCCAATCAACTGTTAAATGGTTAATTGGACTGTATTTGTGCATCAGATGAATGGCTAGGAGGATATGTAAATATTCATAGTCTCTGCTTCACAAAATTGCTTAGTTTGAGATTTCTAGTTATGAATTTTTATCTGAACATGATTAAATTGTAGTAGTGAAAAAGATTTTAGGGGTAAGTTCATAGGAACATCTTTTTTTGCTTTCTTGAAGTTGAGCTTTATTCGTGACGTACAGTTTGTCAATAAAGTTTCATGCACTTTGATGAGTGTTTATAAAGGTATCAGTTCTCGAGTGAAGTGGTTTTCATTGTCTCTGTGCCATTGTGTGATATCACACTGTCTCACAATGTAAATTTAATCTCAAAAGGTGAGTTACTATATTAGGACTGTTTTTAGGAACATAGTTTATAAAATATGGTCTTTACCATTCATTTCAAATTAATTTTCATTACACATGACAAGATGCTGTTTGTGAAGGTTTTTATGTGATCCATTGGTGTAAAAGTTTTGTAAACAGTTTTTTTGGCAAATGAATTTTTAGTCTCAGCTAATATTATAAGCTGAACCACAAAAATAGATGATGCTTTAATTTTTCTTGCAGTGTTTGATTGTGTATTAGTATGTAGTAAGATACTACAGAGAGGGAGAATGTGATAATATAAATACTCCTACTCTGACAACTTCAGTGTCACGAGATAGGTCCCTGAAGTATGAATAACTGACTGCAGTTTGTCATAGCTACAAAATTAAAACAATCGGGAGATCTAGAACACCCAGCAGCCATGGAGATTAAAGATATTGGTGCTTGCAAAATGTTGGGATCTGTTCAGTTGTAGATGTATGATGTGATTCTTTAATTTTCGGAAACTAATTTTGTCGGACTAAGCTCACTAGAACATATTACCATATTTTACAGCAACTACAGTACATAGCTACATTAATTATTGTTTCTCTTTCATGTGGTAAGTGAGCTGGACAATAGTTGTCTTGTAAGGTAGACAAAATAAAATTTAAAGTGACTTTCCTCTGAAGATTGTAAAATAGCTATAAAATAACTTACTTTAGGCAACTACTGACAGGTAAAATCACTCGTGTAAGTAGCTCAAGTCATTGAGTAAAGCTTGTATCTCCTTTGATTATCATGACATGAAATAACTGTAGTGCAGTGAGAGTTCTGAAAATGTGTGAGCTTCTAAAATACCCACAAATATCTTACGAATGAAGTTGCAGCTACCAGTTTTGTTGTCAGGGTATGTAATATTAAGGTAACCAATATATTTTATATTCTTATAAAAGTAAAGTATAAATGTAAAAAAAATACTTAAAAATCACAGAAAAGAGGGAGTAATTTTTTCTGAGTTTTCCTTATAAAAATCAAGCGCACATGATAAAATGTATAATTATATGCATATTATGTATTTTAAAAATTTATTTTTACTGTGACCAAACTGCATATAAAACAAATTTTTTAGTGTAATTTATCATCACACTCAAAAACATTCTTTTGAAAATATTATTTAAAAATCTATAATATTTCTTTGTAAGAAATTTCTAAGTGAAACTTTTATTACGAATTTGTTACTTTTTCAGTTCTGCAAATTTAGTTTTTCAGTGTGTGATTTAATTGTTATACTATTTCATTTAGCTGTCATATTTACCTCTGCTAGCTTAAAACTCACAAGTTTAAAACAACCATTCAAAACTTCAGACACTTCAAATATTTAGCTATGAAGCTTAAATCTATTTAGAAAGAAATATATTGTACAGTAGTACTAGGTACATTTAAATTCAGAGCACTTTGCCCTCGTATCACCTTGGAATAATTTAATGTCTTGAAGACAAAACTGTGATTGGTTTGAAACCCACAAACAAAAACAGCGATAGTTTCCACTATAAACTACCTATTTTCAAGCACACTTAGGATCCACATTAAGCTGTTGCCCTGCTAGTGCTACACTGTACAAAACTATCACTAGCTATTTTATATATATTCAAGCCACATCATCAATCATATTGCTGATTTTAACTTAAACTGTATTAAACATTCAATAATTTTTGTACGAGATAATTTGCAGTCAGTTACAAAGTTTTTTTTTAACAATCAAGCACTTTATAAATAAATGCGCACTGCGAAAGATGTAAGTTGATTAAAAAATTATATTGCTGCATCAGTTAGTGCTCACAGAGCTGAATGACATACCACTTGGGAGAAGTCCTCGCCTGACACACGAGCAGTTATACAGTGTGTCATGCGTGTTCTGTTTGATGCGAAACTGCTCAACTTATTCCCAATATGTTTATCGATTAAAGAAATATTCACTGCAAACTATGCCTCTATGTTTTAAAATACAGCACGCCTATTAAAAACATGTTTTGCGGCCCCTATAAAGGACTAAAGCCAGCTTTTTCAGACTGCTGTATTTTATTTTAGACTTAACACCATACTTTCCACAAATAAAATTATAGGGTAAATTCTTAAAGTTTCATAGAAAATATTACTACTCATAAAACAGTGTGGGTCAATTTAGTGCATCATTTTAGTATAAATCTTGTTCATCTTATTCATGTTGTTCACCTTTAATATTGCCTTCAGCAAAATATAAAATTTTTTTAGGACTTCTCTTAACTGAGGATCGCACTAGCTGTTGTAGGCAATATCAGTTCCAACCACAACACTTGTTGAAAGTGAGGAATATTAATTGTAATGTGGCACCTTCCGAAGCAATAAACTAAAAATTTAAATGGCTGTGGTAATATTTACAAGTATAACAAATATTCAGAGTTTCGTACTATTATCAAGCACATGCATTTTTAGTTACTGGCTGTGTGGCCTAAACTGTTTCTGTTGTTTTTTGTTGCTGAGAATAATGTGAAAAAAAAAAAATTGGTTTGTCGTTGTGCTCAAGTACAAGTATAGTCTGAATAATGTATGTACGTATTATCTGAATGAGTGCATGAGGAAAAGCAATACGAAATACACATATTCCAGTTGTAATTACATTTTGTATTGTAGTATTGCATGATGAAATACTACAGTGTATAACAAATTCTTGACAAATTACTTAATAACTGTTAGGCCTTCTCATAAAATCTCTGTAATTTTTGGACATAATGGTGTAGATCTACTAATGCAATATTCTACCACATATAAACATTTGTTTACATGTTAATGCAAACTTTAAACGTTATGCTTGCTAGTTGCTGCGTTGTAGGAATGATTTCTGTCAATGTGAAACTCTGATAATCTGAACAGGACAGCGCTTAATGGGTGAAATCCTCCCAGGGTGGAATATTGAGAAAATGTGTAGGTACAACTAACTCCACATCAGAAGAGTTATTTACAAATTTTCCATATTATTGTAAGTATAAATATGTACATAATGTTAACTTGTGTCAAATAGTTTTATTTATTAAAGAACTAGCTGTCCCGTTGCGGCTTCGCCCGCGTGTACTATAGAAAAGAGTAACTAACTTTTAGTTACGTGTTAATTGATGGTGATACTATATTCTATATTATACTATATTCACTGTTTATCTTTAAAACATCAAATACAAACAGATTTGTCCAGTCCACTGCACTAAGCGTACTTTTTGTTATTCATCTTTATTTCTCTATAAAACAGCTGCCCGGCTGTGGTTTCCACCGCAAAACAGCTGTCCGGTATTTAACAGCTAGCGTACTCAATAACAGTGTAAAGAGCGCGCGCAATACGCTTGTATGATGTCATGTAATTCCCATCGCAAAGTCTTGCACGGGATACGAACCCGTAACCCCACCCCTCCCACACCCCAAACAAAAAAAAAAAAAAAAAAGAAGAAGAATTGGCCAAATTGGTCGTCCAGGCGTTGTTGAGTTATGCGCTTACCAACACATTTTTCGATTCATTTTTATATTATAGATGTATTGAATTTTAAAAAACTTTTTAAAACTGTGTATGGTGCTGAATCCAAGCAGGTCTTTGTCCTCGTTAGTCCAGATTAGATTAGTTCATATTAAGGTGATTCCAATGTACTATGAACAGAACAGATGTTCTTAGATCAAGGGTACATGCATAAATGTTTACTGTATTAACTTACTGTTGAGGTAGCACATTATAATGATTGCATAAATCATGTGAATACCATGGGTGAGGTGAAGGGGGGGGGGGGGAGACCATGAAGAGAAAGGACAGTGTCAAAAGAAAAGTGGTAAAGAAAAGGAAAAAAAGGAAGGTGTTGTGCTCGAACAATTTTAAATTGACTGCCATAGAAGATGCCACTAAACAGTTCTCTCATTTCAAGAATGATAATACGTGCGTTGTATGTTGCAGTGACATTAAAAACTGAATATATATTTTATATACACAATTAGTTACCTAAGCAGTACTTGCTAAGCTGTGAATGTGTCAAGTTCTCAATGTGAAACATTGTTAAAAATATTGTTTACAAACTACACACAGAACATAGTTTTTAATCAAATGATTACCATATTATCATACACATACCAGTGTATTTTCTCTTGTCTTTGTACCGTTCTAAAACCCATTCAAGCAACATTCAATTAATTTTTTCTGCCTACATAAACATGGCATCATCAGATATAGTTGTTATATAATTTTCGACAACATTCATTGATTTGGAAGCCAACAATATTCTTTTACATTAATTTTCATAATATATTCTTATAAAATTTAACATAAACTAACAACATCCACGTCTCAGTGCATCCCTGATTTAACAATACATACAATTACGATATTTAACACAGCCTTTGAAAATAATATATTCTTGAACTTTTACTTTATACTGGCATCTCTGATTATTTTTTAATTAAACATTATCTCTTGTCAATTATTAAAAAAAAATTGTTTTAGTAAAAGTTTATGCAGACTTTACTCTACAAAATAATTCAGAAATGTTTGCTAAGATTTAGTAACAACAGGTTGTGTCCCAAGTAAACCATAACCATGTATTTTGTACAAATGTTTCTTTGAAACTTGGGGCATTTATATTTGAAGGTAAAAGAAGTTAATGTTTTACTGTGATGCTTGCACATTTATATGTTAATACCACTGAATGTTACTGGAAGACAGACTGATGACATGTTGAAAATAGAATTAGTTTGCCAAAATCGTCAATTTTGTATGTATGAGGCAAAGCTAGATAGAGAGTCATGTTGATTTGTATGAACTGTTTTGACATCTTAATAATCAATGTCCATGAGCAGAAGTATTTGAAAGAAGGACAGAGAGTAAACTGTAATTAAGAGTGATATGTGTGTGGAACAATACATACAATCTACATTACTTAGCAAATAATATTTATATCACAAATACATTGATTATCTAATATCACAATAGATGAAAGGCAGAAAATAAGTGTTAATGGCTGTGTAAAATTGAAGAAATGTGATTACATTAAAATATGTGATGCATATTACCAAAGTGTTATCTTGGTAATTACGAGAACAGCTCTTATAAAATATATTTATTGTCTGAAAATGAAATTACAACCAAGGATACTTCCCTAATAATATAGGTAGAGCAGTGTTGCTTATTGCTTTTGTTATTTACAGCTGTGACTGTCAGTACGGTAGCTGAAAAGAAAGCTGTGCCTTGCCTGCTGTACTTGCTGTCAAGATATTGTCTCCCATTGAAATACTCTGCCTGCCATCACTCAGAAAGAAAGAAATATAAGTCTGTTGTGTCAGTAACAACATAATACTCTGCTGGCGAGATGTGAGGCGAGAAGGGGACATCACTTCTCCGCCATGCTGTCGTTGCTCTCCGACACGGACGGGTCCTGCATCGTTACGTCGTCCTCCGACTCATCCGACCTGTCCGGGGGCCGCTGGTTCTCTGGGTTGTCGAGGACGGAGCGCACAAACGCCCTCGTCTCCTCCTGGAGAGCAGACAACTGTAGCTGAAGCCTCTCGTTGCGACGCATCAGGGCGACGGTGCGTATCGTGATGTCGAGGAGTCCCTCTCGTTGGCGAAGCAGCAGTAACCTCTGACGACAGCGTTCCTGCTCCGACACGGAGTCCTTCACCCACGCAGCTGTCTTGTCGCAAGCTCTCAGCGGTGAGGAGCAGCTGTTTACGATCTCTGGAATATTGTCATTGTTGTAAATAACTAGCAGCACAGCACAGTGAGAAAACTGATTTATTATTACAGAGAGATTTAAAAATAGGTCACCGTTTGGTTAACAGCTCACTGTTACAATAACAATAGTTAGTGTAACTAATAATTTTGCTATAAATCTTTTTAAGATCATCTAATAGGTTTTATTCCCTAATACTTTTTATTCAATACTAATATACTTTTTAAACAATAATAATATACTTTTTGTGTATAAAGTTATAAAATGAATTTAATAAACTTAAAAAGAAATATTAAATGCACCACTGTGTACGAGATATGCTAATGTTGGAATAAAATCTGATCCACGTTCATTGACCACATTCTGTGGTCACTATTTTTAGAGATATGCTAATGTTGGAACAAAATCTGATCCACGCCCATTGACCACATTCTGTGGTCACTATTTTATTAAATTTATTTGCATTTCAAGACCACATCTATCGATTGGTTCATGTAGGTATATTAAAATAGTTTTGTCAGTCCCTGGAGATGTAATGGCTAGAGGTTCCACTATAGTAATATTGCTAAATACTATAGTAGTTCAAAAGTACAGCACAGAGTAGTTTGATGAGTTTACTACAAAACAGAGACAATTTACCTGTTACAGTGGCAGAACTGCCACTTCCAGCGCTGCCATTACTATCGGTGCTGCTTTCAGTGACCCGAGTGTCGTCGTCGTGTACGGCGTCAGTTGCCATCAGCCCCATGAATGGAGGCTGGCGCCATGCACCGCTGCGTGGCCGCCGCGACTGCAAACCACAGCAGACATATTTCATTAACCTCAGTTTCAAGCACTTAAGTTAAAAACAATACCTACTAGGATAAATAATTATATTTTTTACACACAGTCAATAAATTTTTAATATGCAAATAAATTACTTTTAAAATCCTGACTTTTGGGAGGTGGCGTACTTTACAGAAACATTGAAAAATAAAAATAACACTATAGGCTGTTCACTATAAACTGAACACTCAGCAGGACATGTAATTAGTTAAAAACATGTTTTAACGGGCAAATATATGTTAACTTTTGAGTGTGTTGAAACATTTACACTGGTTTTTAGTTACACTGAAGTTTTCATATTAAAAATAATAAAGATGGCTGAGAAACGGCTGAAAGAAAACTTGATGCAGTGCTCACTTTATTGTGAACGGCCTATACAGCAATAAATCGGTCATTTTACACCTTTCAAAAGGTTGTAGGTCATGATATTCTCTAAATTTGTAACATGGGTGTAATTGCAAACACAAAACAGTTCAGAGAGCTTAGTCTTGTCAAAATAAACAGATTTTGCCAAACTCCTTAAAGAAGTAGCATCATGCGTAACAGACAGAAAGTGTCGAGCGGTGTAGGCTACTTGCAGTACACATGCAGAAGTAGATGTGTGGGTTGCGATCGTGGGTGAGTTACGTTAAAAAAATTATTACGTGATAGCAATGCATACCACTGTATTGTACACAAGTATTGAAATTAAACAGTTACAGTCATTAACAGCCACAAAACAACAAACGTAAAAGCGTTTTTATGACTTTAGAATCAGCAACAAGCATAAAGGGTTTCTTGTAGGAATGCTGACAGAATGAATGCAGAGATTCCGACTGCTCGTAACATTTAAGATTTTGAGAGCCAAGAGTGATGACATGATGTGAAAATGGAGTTGCACTGTGAACGAAGGGTGAGGAAAATGGGAGATCCACGATAAAAACCATCAACCAACGTCATCGTACCGGCACGATTACCATATGTGAAAATTGGTGTGACACTCGGCGGTATCAAAACCGTATCGCCTTGTAGGAAGACAAGCATCGTGATCACTAAACATCTGTGGCGGTTGTAGCTGTCATACTTTGGAGAAACAACATTGATACAGACACTGTACTATTACTTTCCTTTTTCAAGTATTACCTCACTGAGTTATTCGTGTTTGGTTTATTATCAGCGTGACGATCACAATAACATTTACACATGTTTCAGCTGCCTGGGAAATACCATTTTCGTGCACAACTGCTACAATATGTACGCAGAATGCTAGAAACAAACTGATCTGCGACTTTAATAATATTGTACTTGTTTAAAGTGAATGTCCACCATCGTCTGTACGCTGCACACTTCACACGGATGTTCGCAGGATTGCCTATGCTCTAAGCTCTGTATGTCGGCGCGAATATTCATGTGTGTTTTGAGCATAAACTGTATGTCCTAGACAGTTTCAACAAAGAGGACCCATGTCTCATTTCTCAATAAACCATCTTCAAATGTTCTAAAATCCTGACTGTAAAAAAAGTTGTACGCAATTAGTGGATAACCACCCCTATTATTTTAAAAAGGGTGGAAGGTATCAAGTTGTATTTGCTGTTGGTTTGAAGGTCCCAACTGCTGGAAATATTGTTTTTTTTTATGTCATTTACTTTATGATATTTTGGGGGAATACAATTGTAAATTTTGATATTCAAAGAGTCATTACTCACTTAATGCCTATTAAGTTTAGGCAAAAAATTCAAAACATAATTTCTGCTTGTTTTTTCATAAGGAATCACCGGCCGGAGTTTGTTGGTGTTGTTCAATAACATGCTGTATATATAGACAAACACACAATATTTCTAATGTAAAGATAGTCACCTTGTGTAGCTTCAGCGTGCGATGGGATTGCCGCCTGGAGTGAAGAGCTCTAAGCCCCACACCTGAAACAATTTAGTAGTGACACGTTAAAAAATAGTCTACTCACTATAGTAGTATTTGAAACACACATACACGAGTATTATAGCAGCCATGAACTTATGGGGTGATTTACATATTTATAAATACACTGTAGAGCGTTCATCTATCAAAACAAAACGGAAGAGTAGGAACCATTTTGGATGTTAAATAAAAATTAATGTATAGCAATAAAAGCTATTAATGTAAAATTATAGTACATACTGTGCACAATTGACTATTTGTATTTTATGTGATTCAGAAGTAGGGCATTTATATTAACTTTTCATTTGGCTTATCTTTTTATGACTATTGTGGTGATGTCGGGTATTCTATTCATGAAGAGGACATCTGAAAACCTTATCTGACTGGTAAACTAAAATTACGTTATCTGGCGGAGGGGGGTGAGGAAACATCTATTTCAAATAATATTATTTACATCAATAACTTAAAAAAATATAAGAAATTCTTGGCTGTGTAGCTGGCACATGGACAGAGTTGTAACGTGTCACAGAAGTAGTACACACTTCCATTACTTTACAAACACATCACGCTTATTAGAAACATTATTTTAATACTCCTGAAAATAGCTACAAATTTCCTATTTAGACTGATGCCACTCTAAAAATAGCTCTCAGATTCGTGAGGCACAAAACTAAAAGCATGCCTTGGCCAATACTGGCCACAGGTCCCTATTTCTATTTTAGTATGTTTAATTTTTTTAATCCTGAAAGGGAACATATCGCAAAACCGTTAAGTAGAAATATTGGGAATTTTTGCACTATGTAGGCTATTTTTTTTATTTCAAAACATAGGTTTTAATAATTTAGGCTAATTATTAACTTCAAGAAAATTTAATTAAGTCGATACTTGTAACTAGCCAAAATTATATAAGCTTATGTTTTTTTTTTTAATTAGGATACACAGTACAAACAATTTCCATCATTTCTATGTAACGGGTGTGCAATATCTGAGATTTTTAAATATTGCAATATCTGCTCCCTTTCATGATTTAAAAAATAAAACTCGCAAAAACAACATTGAAAAGAACCCGTGGTCTTAAGGCCATTCTCTCCTGTTTCTAGTGTCCCTGTGTTATTTTTCAAGCCTAAAGTAAACAATAAAATATATGGCAGTTTTGTTTAAAATGGTTTTTCACCATTTTGTCTGATTATTTTTTTCAAAGTAATAAATACTATGGTGTTAGCTAATTATGTAATTAACGGTACTTTAAGTTAATTGACATTTTAGTCGAAACTGTACAATTTATTGTCTTCTAAAATTAGGTATCACAGCAAAAACAATTTTTAAGAAATCTGCCAAAAAGGTTTGTGATATTTGCTCTCACTTAAACAATTTTGGAACCGTGTTAAATATTAAAATAACCTAACATATTGACACAACCAACGGGACGGGAGATACGGGTTATAAACTCCCCCCTCCCACCTTATCAACTCGTGACTAGTTCTGAAGAAAATTATTTAAATATTAAAATATATATTTTACCAGTAGCATATTCAATGTTTCGTTATTAAATTTGCTAAAATATCACTTTTTTTCTCCATGAAATTCAAATTTGCTCGGAGGAGGACCCCCTACTTTGAAGGGGTGGTCGGTGTTCATTATATTGTTTTCAGGTTAAACCCCCCTAACACAAATCCTGGTTATGCCGCTGTGTAATCCAGTGTAATCAATTAACACGTGAGGAAATATTCCACTGTCTTCTTATAGTGAGAAGTGAATGCCTTCCTTGTTTACTTCAATGTCTGGTAACCTTAGAAGTAGTGGGGCACGCAGTGACCGAGAGGTCACACCTCTCGCCTCCCACCAAGGCGATCCGGGTTCGATTCCCGGCGCGGTCGGTCCCCGCATTTTCGCATGTGGGAATCGTGCCGGATGATGCCATTGGTTGGTGAGTTTTCTCGGGAATCTCCCGTTTCCCCCGCCATTCATTCCGGTGCTGCTCCATTCTCACATGTCACCCCCACCAGCGCTGAAGACCTCGATGTTAAGTGCGGACCAAAATCTCTTCACTCACTCACCCTATAAGTGGTACTCGTCGAGTGTTGCAGAATGCCCTAATCGCTCCTGTGATTCCGCGTCTCAAAAACGAAACATTACAACCGGCATTTGCGACTGTTTCGTAGACCAAGATGTCATTAGAGATGGAATTAGCAGTTCAGAAAATTAGGGACCAGGAAGGGAAGCTGCCGTGGCCAGTAGTGAAGAACTATCTCAACATCACAGTCAGAAATATTTACTGTCATTGAACTACAAATTTTAAAACAGTTTATAGTTTGTTAAACTTCGTACAAAGCATTTCACGTGTTAAAATCAAACAGATTACTTCAAATACTTAATAATTCATTGAATCATTGATAAATATATCAACACAGTGAAAATGTTTTAATACCACGTTTTCTTTCTGAAAGTATGTAAAAAAAAAGTCGTACAGAAACCAGTCTAGCATTTCATAGGAAGTCTATATATGATGTTCTCAAAGTAACTTAAAATCACTAGGATTTGTTTACGTCTCTTAACAATTAACAAATAAACCACAATTATTCTAAAAAGAAGTTAGTGATTGTGTCAGTAATTGCGGAACGTCAGACACATATTTCCTGTGGTATTTGAATGATTGTTGCAGAGGAGGTGTGTTACATAGTAAGTGTGAGTATGCTGGAGTTGCTCAGATTGTTCGTGTGCCTGAAGACGAGGACACATGCTAGTTCTTGAAACATAGCATACGTTGTCGTCCACGTCGACGGGAGTCTACTATTACCCTCTGTATTGTCTATAACCCGGCCCGCAGTCGGCGCAGTAGCTAGAGCCTGGTTTTTTGCGAAAAGAATTTTGCCCCACTATGTTTCAGTGTCTTACGTACACATCTGCAATTCTGCTTCATGGTTATTGGCAGCATGTCTATATGAAGAGCCGTATATCATTTGTCTCAGCCAATTACAATAAAGTCTTTGCAACACCTCACGGCTATGTGATTTGCCGGTAGAATCCCAAGGCTCGACAGAATTAAAATATCCAATCACTGACCACGAAGCAGAACTGCAGATGTGTACGTAAGTCACTGAAACAAAGTGGGGCAAAATTCTTTTCGCGAAAAACCAGGGTTCCTACCTATCACCAGGGTGATCCAGGCCGGATTTTCGTATGTGGGATTCGTGCCGGACGAAGGCGCTGGTCGGCTGGCCTTCTCGGGGATCTCCCGTTTTTTATAGTGACACTGAAGAGGTTCACTCACGATTGTTATACTGTTTATGTTCTATGCAGAAGGCATGGGACCAAGATCAGCCATTTCAAATGAGTGACTTACTGGCTGATTTGTATAGGATTGTATTTTTTTTATTTAGGGATTGTTTATATGTTTTTTACTTGGATCTTTTTTCTTTCTTTTTAGTTTAGTGGGAAAAGGGGAGCACCCCCTGTAAAACCCCACGATGAGTGGTTGCTGTAGGTTGTTCTGGAAGGTCTTGTAGTATCTGGTCTCTTAGTTGCAGTTTGTTGGTTGTTTCTGGTTTAGTTATCTTCTTCTGAGTCTTCACTTGTTGAGTAGTTGGAGTCTTCATCGGTCTTCCGTTTCCGGTGCTGCTCCATACTCACATCACGTCACCCCTCAGCAGCACTAAAGTCCTCGATGTCTTCCCTTCACTTGTCTGCAACAGTTTCTGTCGCTCTGTTAATTTGTGTTGTCTTCGTTGCCTGTGCTGCTCATTGTCAACTTTTACGTACCATGTTTGGACCTTGTCTGGTTATTGGGTTCCACTTTATACCGACCATACTGATATTCCCTTGGTTTGTTTGTATGTATTTGTTGTTAATTTCCTCGTGCTTAGTCCTGTTATGTAAGTGAGGGTTCTTTGCGACTATGCCAGTGCATCCAACAAAACACTTTAGCTTGACATACAGCCCTACATTCTACACGATAACATCGATGTTTCGACTGTTAATAAAATGATTAAAGTTGATAAGAACGTCGGTCCGGCTGGAGTGATTGCGGGCAGCCAGAGGGAAGATATAGGCGGGTGGCTAGCCAAGCCAGACAGAGGAATGTAAGCCGGGACCTGCCGAGTGTTGACCAGTGCGCCATCTGGCTGTATGAGGGCAAGCCTAGCTACGGCGCAGGACAGCCTGTCTGATGCCCGGGTGAACACCACCACGGATCAATATGTGTAGTATACGTGAGAGAGAGAAAGAGGCAGACAGACGGACCCCGAGGTCAATCTGCGCGACCTTCTCCATCTCCCTCCATCATCCAACATCTCCACACTTCCAGTCTGTACGTCGCGTCTGTGGGAAGGCTATAGACTGTTCACTATAAACTGACCACTCAGCACATATTGTAATTAATTAAAAAGGTGTTTTATTGAACCAATACATGTTAACTTTTGAGAATGTTGAAATGTTTACGCAGGTTTTTAGTTACATGGAAGTTTTCATATTAAAAATAGCAAAGATACGGCTGCAAAACAGCTGAAAGGAAACTTAATGCAGTGTTACGAACTTCTGAAGCACAATCTCTTGACGTCGGAACCTCGTGCATTTAACTGCGGCGCAAGAGATAACGCGTAACCAATTAGTACTTTTGGATAAATATTTCCTCATAAAGTTGGCAAATACCATTAATTTTACATGTTCTTTATTTAAGTGATACAATATATAATTCAAAGTCATTTTATGAGAGCGAAATATAACACTAGAAACAATTTTGTTTAAAACGTTAGCTAAAACTATTGTCTAGGATTGCTATTGTTTAATTTTCGCAAATTGGCTACAAGAAACCCCCTTACTTCAAGGATTCATACGAGGGCAATATACCGTCCCCATTCCTTGTTGTTGCGGCCCTGGCTAATAGTTCGGTGATGGTCTAATCTGCGAACGAGAGCACTTTCTTGACAACTGAAGACAGTGTGCTAGATAAATACACGCTGGAAAAATCCAGGTGGTATCTACTCGTTTATGGACGTCAACAAGACAAAACTACAAAATAATTATTCATAAAGCTGGCAAAATCTATTGTCTACAATAGCTGTTTTTTCTTTTCCTCACTGGCTTAGAGAAATCTACAATTAATTTTAACTGATGCTTTCAGCTCTGAATTGTGTGTATTATCTGAAGAGGTATTTCAAAATATAAATCAAATAATGTATGCGTGAAACACAGAATTAGCTTACCCAACGAGCGAATGGACAGTGAGAGGACGAAAACAGCAGATAATATTATTGAAACCAAACCATGATGCTTACTAGGAACTGCAGCCTTAAACGGTTGCTCGTAGACATCTGCTTGGCCTTGTATGATGACAAGAGATGAGGCTCTACCATGTAGAGGTGCCGGAAATTGGAGAGCCCCGGGAAAATTCGCCGATCAGCGACATCTTCCGACACGATTCCCAAACGCCGTGTGTAAATGCTTACCTCTAATGTATGTTCGTAGCTAGTCGCACTGAATCACTGGCTTGGGTTTAATACTGTGTCAATAGACTACTTGTATCCACTAAAGCCTATACAATGATGTCACTGATTAAACAGTTTCTTTTGCCCCAGACCGGCTGGAATTCATGCAAAAAGTAACAATTGTAGCTACGGAATATTGCTGTAATTTAAACTGTTTATACCACACGGCTCTAAACGAACGAGTGTTGCTGTGTTTCGAATATTCCCTAAGTATAACCCATTTAATTATTAATATTTTAAGAGAAGCTAAACGTCAAAATTATATGTACGACTCGTGTAAGGCGATATTTTATTAAATACGAAAAAAAAAAAAAAAGTTCACAAAGTGGCAGTTCTAATTCGTTTTCCAAGTAACTTCATATATTTGATTGTACAATTAATAGGTGCGCCCAAAACACCTGTTCTTTATTTCCGCTGATACGAACAGGAAATCACTAACTACGTGTGGCGATGCTTAACAAAACACACTGCTTAATATTATGATATTGCAAACACAAGACAATAAGGTTAACATGTAGCACGGATATAGAGGCGTGGTAAAACTCGACTGATCGTGCTGAACCAATGAATATGTATTGTTACCACTTTACTGTCTTGGGCGCAGCCAGGTTCGATTGCGATGAATGGCTTAAATAATTATGTAAATTAATTTAATTAAATTTCTTAATTTATTACTATCCATATAAAACAATTTACATTAAGCATACAATCCTCATCATTCACGCTCTTTAGGTTAATATTTACCGATACTATTTACTGCTAATTACTACTCTAGTATTTAATTAATAAAGGTATATCTCTCAAATCAGTCCTCCGATCTCATAAGTTTCTTTCCAGAAATGTCGTACAATGTACAGCTACAGTCTAATATGTTTGTCTACTCCAAGGAGGATGATGAAGCCTATACATCCTCGTTGGTTTACTCTCGCACTCAATCACGCCACTCCAACAGTCCCACCAATTGTCCACACTTGTCGCACAATCTCTACGTGATCCGCCGGTCTCGCTTCGTCCCTCGCTGCCAAATCCATCGTGAACACTCACAGGCTAAACGCCACAATCACTCTGCCACTACTCGCAGTGGGCCGGTATTTATAGTCGCCTACGACGACACTCAGAACATTCTCGTAGCTCTCCGACAATTCTGGTTGATGTAAGCCGTAATTGCCAGGTGTTACGGTAACATTCGGGCACGTCCGAGCTGAGTGTCTATCAATGATGACTGACAGATGCCCACCCATGCAGAAAGCTCGTGACATCAGCCAGGCACGAGCAGCCCGCATCGCCAGAGGATGGAAGACCGAGGAAGAGGAGGTGTGCAGTCCGCCACCTCATCAGGTCGCTCAGTCCCATGTCGCCGAGAGCACTGTCTCGTTACAATATGAATAAATTTAGGTCTAGAAGTTGTGTAGGGATGCGATTTAGTCTACGCTGTTTTGATAGTTGGACACTTTGCACTGTCACCATATACCTACTTGTAACCAATCAACAATACAGAGTATCTTAGTTCTCTGACCCTGGCAGGGATCCAGCGATGTGTTATGATATATGCAGTTTCTGATGAGTATATTCCTGCCTCGTTAAAGTCAGCTTTGAGGCAAAAGAGAGGACAGGGCGTTCGTCGTAAAATTGATGCCACTAAACAAGTTCCAAAGAACTGGTCGAAATTTTTGAGAAACTATTCAAACAATCAAGAATTGTTTGAATACCTAGCAGAGATCATTGTTGCATCCAGTTTCCATCAAAAAGTTTTCGTAACATGTAATGAAAAAGTTCGTTCCAATGTCGAATCTGATTTAACAAAAATGTTTCCACGAAGAATCTGATTGCAGACTGTTGTTGCATGCTGCAGATGGTGCAGCAAGAGGCTGCAGGTGGATATTCATTAGAACTGTGGACACAGATGTTGTCGTGTTGGCTACTGCTCTACTACAGAATCTCCAGGGATGTGACAATCTGTGGGTTGGCCTTGTTTTTTTAGGTTGGCCTAGAAACAGGAAAACATACCATATATTTGACATCGCTAAATACATTGAACCGGAGAAATTTGCTGGACTGTTCGCATCCCACACATTTAAGTGTTGCGACACAATGCCATCTTTTAAAAGGAAGGGGAACCGATCTGCTAGGGCTGCATGGAATGCCTTTTCTTCAGTCAGCGAAACCTTTCGATTTCTTTCTCAGCCCCTTACTCCGGAGGAAGTCCTGAAAATTAGGCCCGCACTGGAGAAGTATGTCATTGTTATGTACGATAGATGTAGCGAAGAGGACAGTATCAATGCTGCAAGGATGACAATATTCTCTTGTAAAAGAAAAGAATTTGAGAAAATTCCTCCAACACAGGAGCATGCTCTGCGAACATCATTTCAAACAGGGCATTATTGGATCCAGAGTCTGCTGAAAAACCAATTTATTCCAGATCTTCAAGAATATGGCTGGAAGAAATCGATGGATGGAGAAACTTCAGTAACTTGGGAGGTAAGTGTATTCATAAACAGTATCCTAATTATTTCTATTCATATTATCTCACATCATTACTATAAGTCAGCACAAATATCTTACTTTCAGGTAAAATGGACCCCATTTCCCTCTGCTGCTAAAATTTGTCAGGAGATGATAAGATTCCCCTGCAAAACGTTATGCAGTAGCATCCCATGTGTGTGTGTGGGGAGGCTGGCTTCCCATTCATATCCCTATGCAAATGTTGCAGTTGCGAAAATTAACAGCTGTAACTTACTTGGATTACTTTTAAAAAATATTTTGTACATATACTCTTACTACTTATGCACTAGACAATTAATTGGATGTTTTCTCTTGCAAGAATGTACCACCTCGGCGTTTTTTACAGTTTTAACATAATTTTGGTTCTTAAAAAACAGGAAAACTTTGACTATTTATCATAATGAGTAAAAACATGGTAGGCTATATTTTTTTGGTTTGTTAGTACCAGCATTTATTTCTTCATTATTTGTGAATAAGAAAATATTACTAAAAAAGGTTTCGCCAAAAGATATACCAGGTCATCTGCATCACTTTTTCAAATTTGTCCAAATACATTACCCATAGTCTTTAAACTGCTCTATTGCATTAAAAATTATTCTGAGTTATTTTTAGACATTATATTAGTGTTCTACGACTCTAAAAACGTATGAATACAAATTTCAGTGACCGAAAAACATCAACTTTAAAGTAAGTACTCGTGGCAAGTCGTTTACTACATAACAAAATATTCGGCGCATTTGTAAAACATATCTGCGAGATGAACCGAATGCCTCCGTATCTGAAAATGTTCTTTATAAATCCCAAATTATAAATCAAAAGAGAAATAGCTTTTACCTCAAAGTGCATAATTCTTCCGTTAATCCGCCGGACTAAAATATCCTTGTATTAATATGCTCAAGTTCTATTGCTCAAAGTTACGCTAGGATTTCTGGAAAAGGGTTCGTATTTCAGAATGTTAAGATAAGGTGACATGTTTTGTTTATTTAGACACGTTGATTGAGAAATTTCAATAAATCGTTTCGCATACTTTCCTCAAAGTGGGTGTAAGTTACCCTAAAAGTAAAAATCGTTTACGTACATCTGAAAATTGCGAAAATCTGAGTTTATTGCGGACTTTTTCCGGTACGTAAATGTTGAGGCAGAACGTTTTAAAAGATACAGTCGTATGCGATACACCTGTATCTTCAATATTACCTCATAACATGATAGGGCGACCACTGAATATCACATAGAGGCGAGTTGTTGTTGAGGAGACTGCAGAGACTTGCACCTAGAGGCTAGAATGAGGCTTGATATGCTTGTTGCCTCGACCTTACCACTTCTGCACTTCTAGCACTCGGACGTGCAAAATACCTTCAGAAACCATCTCAGCAATTGCCTCGAGAGATTTAGGAAAATCCTGTAAAATTGAAATCAAGATGACTGTAGCCAGGGATTGAACCCGTGCCCTCACATTTGCGAGGTGAGTGTTCTGGCACTGCTCCACCTGGCTAGGTGTTATTTAGTTTTTTTTTTTTTTTTGCAGCAACTACAAATAGAAAAGCATTAAAGATAATGTGGTTCGTCCTTAAGGTAATTAAGAAGCTGGACACTAGAAACGTTACATGTAATAAATTATAAAATAATTTACCTATGGAAATCGTAGAATATCTATAAAATAATTCTGTTACTTAACGAAACATTGCTTCAGTCTAGCCAACTACTGAGAGGTCAAATCAGTAACATAAGTAGCTTAGATCACTAAGCTAAAGCTTTTACCTTCGTTGCCTAACTCACGGATTCTATAGCGACAATTTGGAAGTTTGTTTGTTTGTTTAAACTTATAAAATCCTCGCAAATGCCTCACGAATGCAATTCCACTATCAACTTTGTTTGTCAATGTAACTTCAAGATGATTATAACAGTTTCGAGCAAAAAAAACAGGCGTGACACGCTGCAAAAAAAAAAACATGTATATACTACACCAGGCGCATAGTCCTTTAAGGGTGCCGCCTACCTGTACGTTAAAGACACAGAAACGACGGAGCTATAAGGGCGACCTTGAAGCGTGCATCAATACCGCGTCACCACAACGAGCCAATCTCTGAACTAGCGTACAAGATTCCTGCCCAATCATTTATACTATGCGACTTTAAGCGGTGACCATATAATTTTATTGGTGGGACGTCTGTAGCAATGTTCAATGCATATTTCTATTTGAGTTTCACAAACATTCGTACATTTTGAAGTACGGCAGTCTGAAATATGAATTTTCCCCCTTGTACGAAATGTTTTCTTTTCGTAGATTGGTACCATGACCACGGGTAGAATAATTTCGCAAAGAAAACACATTTCTTTGCACATTATAAGATATTTGAAGTAGTGTGAGGGAGGCGATGTCACTGGTTCGTCATTGAAGCAGGCAGAAAGACAGCATGTAACGTTGCTTTTATCCGTCACATCTTCGAAGTAAAGGTACTGAGGATGTAGATAGGGTTAAATTTAGCGGTACAGTAGCTGTGTGCTCCACTTAGCAGCTGTGCTCACAAAGACTAGTTCCACGAACTGATAGCTGCGTAGGTGGGAGGGCTTGCCGACATTGCCGCGGCAAACATAACCTCACACTGGTCCTTGTAACTGCCTCTCTAGCCTCGTTCGCTGCCAGCAGTCTTCTTAACAGGCAATACAGATAACCTTGTTCGTTTAAAAACGTCCAAATTCAGCCTTCAATCCCAGGGCACAAATGAACATCAACTTAACACAATTGTAATAAGAACCAATATCGTAAACATAAACACAAATGCCGAGAGCCTGTTAAAATTGTTATTAAGCTTAGACAAAAATTTGGCTGTCACTGTTGTAAAGAAATGTGTGTTGATACTTACTACGTTTCCATGTTGTTTTGAAATAGATTTCAAAACACTTAACCGTTTTGAAAACGCTCATGGAAACGGGATTAAAATCGATTTTACAGTCTCAAGGTCGTTACACCAAATATCGGTATAGTATTGGATGAGTCGGACGTAAAATTCAATGGAAACGCGGGTCGTATAGAAAACGAATCGAAAGTAAACAAACACATACTCGGCAGTTGTTTCGGTCTTCACATTTTCTGTTGACAGGTGTGTTTGTAATCGTAAAATTTAATGTTGAGCATGAGCAGGAATGTGCGGTCAAAAGAAGAGGTGTTAGTTTTATTTGAAATCATTAGAGAACGAGTACTGTTCAAATAAAACAAGTTCCACATACATAATTACTGGAAGAAAGTCTCTTTCCTGTGACTAGTGGTTCTTTCTTGCTCCCATTTTTGTAGCAAATGAAAGACTGAACAAAAATTATCATACGCTCACGAATAACAATAACAATAATTCATTTAGGCCTACTTGAGCAATTTATTTTACGTGTGTAGCAGAAAAATATAAACTGATGGTTGTATGCACGGTCGGAGAAGAACAGGTCTGGACACTCGCCTATCTACCAATGTATTTTTGCTTGACCCCCTTGTTGTTTGGCTGTAGTTTGTCAAGTTACCGAAAATGTTGTACTTTTTGGCGTTGTAATCCGTGCGGTCAGATTCAAACTCCGCCCACTTTTTTCCACTGTTAACATTATATGGTAAAAAAAAATTCTGGAGCCAAGATTTAAAATTGTGAGCGAAGGAAGTATTTCACAAATTGATAAAAAATACGTTTTGATAAATTTTGTATCTTAGTGGGAGGGAAGTGGGCGGAGTTTGAGCTCGACCGCCCGGATTACAGCGCCAGAAATGTACAGCATTCTCGGTAACTTGGTGAACTGCAGCCAAACAACAAGGGGGTCAAGTTTCCAGGTGAGGGTCCAGACCTGTTTCTTCTACGACCATGGTTGTATGCATTTATTTATTTCATGTCAGACAATATAAATTTCAATTGTACCAACATTATCTCAGACAAATTTATCCAGCGAACTGAAATCGTTTTCTAACGAATCCCAAGTATGCACGTAGACGGGTACCGTACTCAGTCGGAATTCAAAGCGCAATTCGTTTTCAAAACGATACGGAAACGAAATAACTATTGGCGATAGAAAAAAATATAAAATCTAATGCGGCAATTACGTCTCTTCAGAAACTGTAAAACTTTCTTGTTTATTTGTAATAAAACATACGACAGTCGTTTTTCTGTACAACCAAGTATGCTGTTAATTTATTCTTGTCTTGTAACTTATATGTACGATTATAACTCAGACTGAAGTACATGCATGTCAACTCTTGAGTTTAACACTGCGTTAAGTTTAAGTGCCTTTATTGTTCTCGGAAGTAGTCGGTTAACATTATTTAATTATCATTAGTCACCTGTAGTAGATACAAGAAAACTAATAACAACCATCATTTTATGAAGAAAAATAAACACTTAACAAATATTAAACTATTTTGTATATTGTGTCACAACTATCGCGCCATAACAAAAAAAAAATGCATTAGTTTTGTGTGAACTTTCGTAATAGCTAATAGCATGTAAATGTAAATATTAAGGTACCAGATGCTGATATATCAAAGGGGGACTACTGTGAACGCCTGTGAGGGTCACTGCCCGGGGGAATAATGGTTTAAGGCAATGATTCATTTTGAATAACAGGTTTAAGGACCATAATGTATATTTTAAACTTATATTAAAAGGTTGTGTCAACATCCCCTCTACAAATCTGCAATGAACTTTTTCTAACTTCAAGTGATTAGGAAATAAAGCATTGAAACTACGACGCTTTTTATGTCTTCTTTTGTTTTTAACGTTTACGTTCTAGAAAAAAACAATGTAAAGTTAACGTTGATTTTCTCAAAACAGTATTTTTTTTTCCGAGATAGTTTTGCATTTTTTATGTGTCCTCTTAATATAATGAAAACCACTATACTGATTAAACAAAGTATGAAGAAGTTTTGAAAGAACATTCTGCGAGGTGAAGAGTTTCCTAATCTGCAAGCAAATATTTCTGAACATCTGCACACGGTGTCTCGCCTCATAAGCTGTGCATTGCAAAGGAAGCCTTTTTTAAGGATTTTATAGCATGTTTTAATGAACAAGAAATTCGTTTTATAGCAGCCGTAGACTACCGGAAATAGTCCCATACTATTGCACACGAGATGGAGAGTAAATTACTTTTTACTATACATTGGATGGAGCCACTTTGTTAGTTAAGATACTGATCCGCAAACATTTGTTCAACAGTATACAACTGTTTGACCAATGCAAACAGCATTCCAAAATCCAAAATTACAATGATGTCTTTCAAACAAGTTAAAATTTGCAAAATAATTCACACTTTATCTTAAAATAAATTTCTGGTGGTAAATAATGAAGTTACCCGAAGCGCTACACGAATACGTGTTGCATAAGTAGGTCTAATCCTCCTTAACAGCAGTTAGATATATTTATGTATATACACATACATACAACCAGACTGAAACTCGACAACCGCTCAGTTCATTGTTAGTCACAAACCCAGCCAACCAAATTGTAACCTTCATAAGTTGGCAATATCTGTTTCGTACTTCGTTATTCGATATTTTGAACGTCGCGCGTGAAGTTTAACTCCACTGTGGTTTCGAAGTATTTTTAAAAAATATTTTCGCGCCGTGTTTCGTCTGCTAACAGCAGTTTGCTATGCTCTCTGGTGACGTTTTGGAAACTTTACGCGGATTACTGTTTGTAACAGCTGAGGTGGGAATGTTTCCCTACCCAGGTTAACCTGGGGAGTTATCGTAAAGTCCTGATGACAGTTTAAAGAGCTGCAAGAAGATAGATGATAACTCACCGGGTGAGCGGTGGGGCGGGATAGGTCGGGCCTGCCTGCCCTGACCTTCTTGTCGTGTCGACTGTGGTCTCGCTACGTCCTCGCTTGGCCTAGGTCCCTGCTGCGCGCGCACCTACACCAACCAACACCGCCCTGCCTGCCTGGGTCAATGCTCCAGCCGCCGGCCTAGGCCCGGCCGCCATCTTGTGACGTCAACCCTCTCCTCCCTCCCCTACTCTATCTAAATACGCAAGTGCCTATTATTGCCCTCCATACGTCCGGCTGGCGTACGGCGCAGCCTCGTGCAGACTTCAACATGATAAGTAGATTGATAACAGCTCGCTTTGTTCAAGCCGCAAGCTGTAGTTGTTCCCTGCAAGTTTGACCTATCTGACTTCGTCATCTCGAAACTATTTCGTATATAGATTCAAATGTATAATGTAACAACGGAATTACGGTTCTGATTAATCTTCTATGTATGGACACATGTACAAATCATTATTATTGGGGAACAGACTAGACTTCATAGACATGTATATAGCCTTGAACATAATCTGTGATGTCAGTGGCCACTGGTCCTCATGTGACGCAGTGGTGGATACAAGGGGGGGGGGAAGAATTGGTGAACCCCCTCCCCCCAAGAAACCAACCTTTTATTTCAGACTATTGAAAATTCAGTAGGTGTTATGAACGTATATATTCTAAGAAACAGACCGTAAACTCTCTGAAAATGTTCCAATTTGTGTCTATTGTGTGTTTAACATTAATGTTCAAAATCCTCTCAAAGTGCGCCATTTTGTATCTTAAAATCAACATTTTTCCGGGGGACGACCCCCGGATCCCCGCTTTAAATCAGCCAACCGGTGCTTGCAAAAATATAACCCCCCCCCCCCTTCTCAATTCCGTTCTGGATCAGCCCCTGATGTGACGTCGTTTCTACTTTACACGCGCTTGGTCACACAAACGTGGAAATTTTAATTATTGACCTAAAGCGTTCTCGGCTGCAAGCCCTACATATTATATGATGATATTGAAAGATGTCAAGAGAACGAATAACAGCTCGCTGTCTAGTTAGCAAAAAAAAAAAAAAAAAAAAAAGTTGGGGGGGGGGGGTAATTTCTCTGGTATGTAGGCCTACGTATCTATGGAAAGTGAAAACCACGATTATTTTTCGTGGCAGTGTATTTTGTAAAACCATGTAAGGCCGTCCTTCCACTGAAAAAAGAGTATGGTTGCAGGTACCATAATTCTGTTAAAATAGGGACAACAAAATTTTTGGTAGTCGGTACTAAGACAGTTCCTTCAACAATCTGTTCTGTAGAAGAAACAAACAACCTTATTGCTTTTACAAACCAGATGGTAACGTCTACTAGACAGATTGTTGAAGGAACTGTCCAAAGTAGTACCAATAACCAAAGTGTTTTGTTGTCCCTATTTTAACAGAAGTATGGTACCTACAACTATACTCTTTTTCCAGTGTCGCCTTACATCATTGGTAGAGATGGTGACATTTCGCGAATTCAATGACCTGCATGTTAGAATCAAATATCGTATGCATACTCAAGCCCCGACCATTAGTCCTCTATGGGAGATGCAAAGCAACGCTAGGAGCAGCACTGTCGCGCCTTGCAGACGGCCGGAATGGTGATAGAAACGTATTTTTCGTATGCGTGGCAATGGAAACGCGAGTTTATTTTCATTTTTAACGGCTCGAGTGGATAAATGCAGGCTTAAATTATTGTATATAAAACCAATATTGAGCACGACGAACTATTTAATAC
>PNEQ01097237.1:0-23525 GCA_003012365.1 Medauroidea extradentata | reverse complement strand
CGTAGCAGTAAACGATCTTGTTATGCGGAAAATACAATTTATAAGAAAAAAATTTAATATAATCTTTTTGGAAAACTACAAAATTGATTAAAATTTGTGCGCACGAAAACTGTCCGTTTAGAATGCTTATAGGTTACATAATGCTTGAAGGTTAGTTCATGCTGTTGTTACAACATATTATATTAATATTACCGTTATTGAAAGTAGACTGTTACTTTATGAGCTTGTAATTTAACGTTACTAGATATTTAGGGAACGTTCCGCAAACGTAGCTTCGAAAAAATTTTTGTAGGAAAAAAATCTACGTTTCAAAAATAAACATAAAACGGAATATTAATTTTAATAAGACACGCATGCTATGTTTGTATTTTAACGCTTACAAATGAATAGACACGTCTACGACTATATAATTTCAACAATTTAGTATTCAGTAAATGGACGAGGTTAGGCCTAACCTCGTTAGTTCTAAATAAACCAGTCATAATTAAAGAAACGTGTTTACTGCAATTCATACAGAAATTGGAAAATAAAATACAAATAGGTAATACAGAATTAGTTTGGAGACTACTGTTTATAATATGAATACAGTTAGATTGGCAGAAGTTGCGATGTGTGAAAATGACAACACTCGTAGTCGTAACTATATTTTTACACTGTTACCTATCGACATATAGAAACATATTTTTAATAAATCTCTTTTATTTTGACAACGAGGAACAGTATTTTTGCAACCTAGTATTTATTAATAGACATTAAATAGCTTCGCTACACACGTGTACAATATAGCGTCTGCAGTCCGTATCACCATTCCGAAGGTTCAGAAGTTCACCACCAGATGTCAGCCACTTTGCTTTGCATCTCCCATAAGCTGCTACTCAGTGGAACAACACACAATGAACGAATAGACAGCATAGGATATTTGATTCTAATATGCACGTCACCGAATTCGCGAAATTTCCTCATCCCTAATCATTGGACATCGGTTATGTTTGTTGCACTGTTTGACCGTTTACAAACGTTCAGTACCAACGATAATGATATGATACATCAGAGTTCTTATTGGTGTATTTTAATGACGACATATCAAGAAGGAAAGAACGTCTGATATGAGCAAGTTAAACAAAAACTTAGCAATCAGTGATATTTTCCTGACTTAGTCGCCGAGCTGTGTGCAGATATTAGTTCGACACAAGTTTGTATTCAAAACTACTCAACGTACGTTAGTGACGTTAGGAATATTGTTTTTAGGAACGTTACACTCGTGTATTCCCATGTCTGGTGCTCAGTTAACCTCTATGGCGTATATTTCCTCGCTGCTGAGTGCTGTGAACATGGGTATTTTTGAGGTCATTTTTAAGCATGAAAATCTTGATTCAATATATTTGACAATGTATAGGTGGGAGTACAACACTCGTTTATCTTGGGCGGTTCTGTGTTAGACGCTCAGAAGCAACAAACTATAAGGGCGACTCACAACAAGCCAAGCACTGAACAAATATACAGGGCAAGATTCCTGCAGATTCATTTTTACTACGGGACTTCAAGCAGTGAGCATATAATTTTATTGGTAGGAAGTCTGTTGCTAAGTCCAGTGTATATTTCTAAGTGAACTTCACATATATCCGGTTAGTGCATTTTGAAGTACAGCATCCTGAGAAGATCGTATTTGGCTACGTTGGAGGACTTAGAAACAGCGTTTGTAAGAGGGAGAGACCGTAGCCATCCTGAATTTTTGCATTTTATGGAACTTAACCTAACTATTCTCTGTTCACACTTACCTGAGTTTTAGAATAAACAAGGCAAATTATAAACAAACATGTTCATTGACTGCCGACTGCCGTGCACTGTGATCTTGCATAAGAAATAGTTCTTTGTTATCTGTCGTGTACATATAAATTTACAACTCCATCACCTAACGAAAGAGTTTTATTAACAAATATGTAATATTAACAGATGCTGCAAACACAATCTACGACGTTATATGTTTATTACTATAATATTATGGTTAGCTGACGACACGTCAGTACAGTTGATTCACGAGTTATTACGACTGACGTACTGTACTGTTAAACGTACGAGTTTCTTGGTACACTTTGATGTACGATACTCTGAAAATATCAAAAATTTAGTTAAGTAATAACTATCACTGTAAAAAATAAGTCGGAAATATCACAAACGAATCTAATATTTTATTTTCTCAAAGTATTTTTTGACATTTATTGTATTTATTTTATTTGTATTTGTTTACACCTCCCTAGAAATTTGGTATTGAACTTGTTCATGGAATATAGGGCTTGTCAATTTAAGATATACAGGTACAGTATATTTTTACATATTTTACGTATATACATAAATTACCCTTTATTACCTTTTAGTAATTAGGGTATAAATAAACATTTCACATTACACATTATAATTAGGCTAGTATGAAAAACAAAAACGATAAAAGAAGAGAAAAAAAATAATCACAAGCATTGGTATAGTTATACAAGTATTCAGTACATGATTATTCAAGCATACAATACAAGATTATGTAAACTACAATAAAACTTTAATAAAAAAAATTCAATGTGACGATGATGGGTAGAATGATGTAGTTTTACTGTTATATATACAGCTGAGATCTGCTTATTACAGTCAAGTCTATTACCTACAGGTCCTTAAAGTATCCTTCCACCTCTAGAATGCTATAGAAACATTGTCCATCAAGCGTATCATGAACCAATTTGGTGAATTTATTTATGTTTTTTTTTTTATATGTGTTTTGGCAGATTGTTGTACATCCTTAAACCTGAATAATAAAGACTTTTTTCGAATTGTGAGCTGTTATGTTGGATGGTTCTTAGTTTATGTGCATTTCTCGTATTATGCTGGTGTATGTTTTCATTTTTTGGGTAGCATTCTATGTTGAGTTTAATAAGTTTAAGAGCCTATATACATTGTTTTTATATGGAGGGATAAAAAGAGAAACTGACAGGGTGTTTTTTTTTGCTCACACCGGCAATAATACACATCATTTTTTTTTTTTTGCATTATGAAAATGTTTTTACTTCTACTGGCATTTCCCCAGAACTCAAGACCATATTTCATGGCAGAATGAAAAAATGCAAAATATAGCCTACCATCCTTAAGGTTTTAATGTCCAGCACTAATTTAAGAGCCCTTAGAATATAACAGATAGATGGCAGTTTTTTTTTTTCAAGGGTTTTTATGTGTTCTGTCCGTTAGAGTCTTTAATCTATGTTTAAACCTAGAAATGATATTATTGTAGCTTCCTCAACAGTGTTATTATTGTAGTTGTACAGAATTTTATTACAGTCATTACCATTATGATATTTTTTAAAGTGTAGAAATTTAGTTTTTTCAACATTTAAAACTATGTTATTTGTTTGGAACCATGTCTCCAAGGTTTTTAGTGCAGTATTTGATATACGTCGGAATGTATCAGTATTTTTTTCTCTAACAATCAGGTCATCAGCAAATAATGTTATTGTTCCATTTTTAACATTTTCAGGCATATCGAAGGTGTCAAGTTTCTTGTACCTTTCACGCCAACCTCTAAATTTACGAAAATCTGTAAACCGTGTCGTAAGGTGGTTGCTGAAATCTGCAACCTGCCCTTACCTGAAGAGATCCAAGAAGATCGAAACACGAGTACGTCATTCTTATCCTTGGACGGCCTTACGGTTTAGGATAATAATTGGGATTTCCAATTGCTATATTCCCACCGTAGCGGTGTATCGTGCGGAGCACACACGTCCTAAAGACACACTCTTGAATATGACTGACACCAGCTATTGGTCTCCGACCGATTCTCACATATATATTAGGAATAATAAAGGTCCCACTTCCCTGGGGGACACCGGTCTTTATAGTTTCCCACTTTGAGGCTACCTTTATGTCTCCATTATACATTTCAACTATTTGTTTCCTGTTTTGAAAATAAAATTTAAAAATTTCCAAAGCTGTATTATTTACTCCTATATTTTTTAATTGCATTAGTAGAGTATTATGATCAACAAGGTCAAATGCTTTTGATAGATCGCAGAATATGCCGTAAGCAAATTCTCCCTTATCAAGTTCTTCTACAACTGATTTTGTTTATTGAAATACTTCTGTAATTGTGGATTTTTTTTTAATCCGCTCTGTTCTTTACATATTATTTTATTAATTTCTAGGTACTTAGGTAGCCTATTGTGCAATATTCTTTCAAAAACCTTTGAAAAAACAGGTAGAAGACTAATGGGTCTTTAATTTTCTAATTTGTCTCTGTCCCCCTTTTTATATATTGGCTAAACTTTTGCTATTTTTAACCTGTCTGGAAAGATACCTCAACTAAAAGATTGATTAATTATCAATTTAAGAGGATGTAATATATTTTTGTAAAAAGATTTTATTAAAATGTTTGATAGGCCATGAATGTCTTGGGATTTTTTGTTTTTTAGATTCTTTATTGCTTTAATGATTTCTTCTTCATTTGTCGGGTGCAGTACAAATGGAACATTGTTCTGTGTGCATGTAGTTGTATTTAGTTTGATTTGTGGAGGACAGACATTGCTGTTTAATTTAGAGCTTATGTTTACATAATGGGAATTGAAAGCATTAGCAATTTCCTTTTCGGGTGTAATTAAAGCGTCATGTAGTTTTATTTAAATTTTTTGTTTGCTCTTTTGAGTTTTTTTCCCAATTTTGTTATTGATGACTTTCCACACCTCTCCTGGGTTGTTTATGCATTCTCTAATTCTTTCACTTGTAAAATTTTTTTGGCAGCTTTCAGTACTTTGCGATATATTTTCTTATAAGTATTGTAATATTCTATTATATTGTTATCATTAGTTGTTTTTACCAAATTGTATAAATCTTTTAGTTTTGTACTAGATTTACTGATTCCTAGGCTGATCCAGCCAGGTTTTTGAGAAGTATTATTTATATTTGCATTAGTACAATGACTTTTGTAGGGAAAGATTCTTCAAAGTATTGCATAAAAGACATTAGTACGTCAATGGTGTGGCTACTGCGAATTGTTTTTCCGTATATATTTTCCGTTCCAGCTTGTTCGCACCAACATTCCTTGATCTATTTCGGTCCGTCCTTGCGTCGGTAATGTTTACGTGGTCCATAGACTTGCGGATTAGATTAGGACGTGAACAGTGAAAACGTGTTATATGTCTTCATTATTAAACAAATTACGGTGGTGTTTATAAAGCATGAATAAAAATATTACATAACACTCTTCATAAAACAAAACGAATATGTGACGTGTACGTGATATCGGCAGATTGTTCGGTGATTTGCCAAATGTGATTTTTCCAAAACGAAGCACAGAATAATTCAACAGGACTGTACAGAAACTTTAATTACTCGTTTGGTTGACGATTTTATCTGCATAGAGTAGCAAATTTTTGTTACGTCTGTACCGGAATATTTTAATATTATCGTTAGTCATGGCTTAATAATAACAACTGAATTTTTAACTATACAGTAACTGAACATGAAGTCAAAATTTTTTTTCAAGTTTTCATGTAATTTTTGTTTTCGTATGTCGATAACATGTAAGCAATTTTCAAGGAAAAGTGTTTTAATAGATAGCGCGTTGTTGTTTTCTATGCTACCAACTGTACAGAGTTTTGTCGGTTGGAAATAGTACGTCGGCGCGCTGCACAAATTGAGCCAATTAGAAGCTAGCGAAGTGCAATGATATGATGTTATTTGTTTACTTCAGAACTCAGGTTAGTGTGAACGGGGAATAAGAATTTTATAACTGAAATTACATATGTAACAACAATAACAGCAAACAAAGATTTATTTACATCAATAACTTATTCAACTTTAGAACATTCTGTTGTGTGAATATGGGGCTCGTCATCTTGTTGGACATAACAAGTAAGCATGTATAAAGTTAGCTACATCAAAATTCTATAAATATGTATTATATTCTGCAGTTAGGCTAAAGTTCCATTAACTTACACAAAATGAAAGTTACCCCACAAAATACATAAATTCAAGATGGCGACGACATCATGGTGTCTTAACAATGGCATTTAGTAATTGTTCAACGTGTGTTTTATTTTCGTAGGCCTACATTAGCACAGTGGGTACATGTGGAACATTTAAATTTAAAAAATAAAAGTATTTCCCCGTACATTAACACGCATTTGAAGCGCGTGGAAAGTGGTGACCTTAAGAGGCCTCCCTAGATAGGCTGCATTTGTGTGTGTGAGGTAGGAGCAGTAAGAGTGCCTTTGGCAGACCTATACAATACATTGTCGCCTCTCTGAGCGAGCCACTCAGATGGCGTGCAGGGCTTTACTATTATCCTTTTTACTATGGAACTTTAAGAGGCGGCCATATTATTTTATTTGTGGCCAGTATAGTTCAAAGTCTAGTGCTTGTTTCTATTGTCGTGATTTTCCAATCCTGGTGTTATTTTTCCCAGATACGGTAGTCTGGAAAAACAGTTTTTGGCCATTTTGAGGGGCCCAAAAATGATGTTTCTAACAAATGTGCCGAATTTTTAAAACTATAGTGACATGGTTTCAAGTGTGTGTTATTTTCGTAGATATAAAATTATAATGTAAGTTAAATAGATTCGCCAAAAAAAAGAATAACCGTTACTCGTTGCAACGCGTTTGAGGAGCAGGTAGGGAGGCCCCTTAAGATATTAAAAAACGGCACAATTAACGCGGCACCCCATTGGCTGAGTGTCGACCAGTAATGAACGTTGCACATTACGTAGGACGTGCTTCTTCAGCGTGTGAATTTACAGACGCTGAACGTTACTTTACAAGGTTGGAATAGGCAGTTCAATGTGAAGTTCCATAGCCGTCTTTAGTAGAAGGCCGCGGCCTTAAATCTGGCAACTCTGCCAGGAAGGGTCATTTTAACAGTTCTTTGGTCTCGCCAAAAGCTGAGGCTTCCCCTGGTTCGCTTATATGTAGGGCACAATAACGAATGAGGCAAAGCCAATGCCTATGGAGAGCTAACATAAGTGTTAAAACGACCCTTCCTGGCAGGGTTGCCAGATCTAAGGCCGCGGCCTTCAAATAAAGATGGCTATGACAGTTGCTATATAAAAGCTGCAGGTGTTCGTATGAGATGTTGAAGTATAGAACGCGCTGAAATATTACCCCGAAGAGCGTGTAGTCAGAGATTTTATCTCAACTGAATCGACTGAACATAGAAAACAAGTCATATGAAATGGTAATGGCACGTTCCTTCTTATGAATTGCTAATTAATGATTTGCATCGGCCGTTGGCATGTCGATAGTTGAAATATTTCCATATGGCCCGCAGTAGTTTTTTATATGGAGTAAGGTTTTGCGCTATGAACATCAGTGAGGACGCGAAAATAAATAGAAGCGGTAAGGAGAGCTGAAATAAAAACATAATAACCCATTGAGATGCACAGTGGCGTAAGTCTCAAATATTTAGTAGTATCGTTTTTATTCATATTATTCACATTTCCAAAAAAAAAAAAAAATGTCTGTAGCTAGTATTTCACTCTTAACTGAATTTCTGAATTACATGTGCGTATTGCAAGAATGAACTGCACTTTCCATGTGATTACAAAAAAAAATATGTTTTCGAGGAAACTATTTTAAGACTGGCTTACACCACTATAAACCTACGCCCCTCATATATTAGTCTTGCTGAGATTTGCTATGGCTATATTGGGTGTAATAGACGTGTTGAAATGTCTAAGTATACCTATCAGTAGGGAATTGGAAAATTCGCGTTTTATATTGCGTACACGCTACAATTCCAGCAACTATAAGTTCGTGTCACTTTCGTAATTAATCCTTGACTTATTTGACATTCCCTGGATGTTTCTGAGTCAATAATAACAATATACCTAGACGTGCCCCAACTCACGTGCACATCTGCAGCTCTGCTTCATAATCAGTGATTGGACGTCTTAGCTGTGACGTGTCTTGGGGTTTTACTGGCAAATCACAGACTTGTGAAGTTGTAGTAATGTTATTGTGGTTGACCAAAGTCAAATGAGAGATATCGCTTCACAAAGACACGTTGCCAATAACTATGAAGCAGAACTACGGATGTGTACGCAGGTCACTGTAACAAAGTGGGGCAAAATGTTCATATATCGCGAAAATGTTTTGTGTGAACTTACTCTTGAAAAAATTGCAGTCTCTTGCAACATGTATGATTCGGTGATATACGTCTAATACAACGTAGCTGTCTACAACTAATAGCAGGTTTCAAATATTACAATAGCGGGATTCTTATTGGCTCAGTCAAATAAGACAACAGCTCCACGTACCAACGAAAGCCAGTCATCCTTTGACAATCTGAACGTGCTTAGAAAGCCAGCAAAAAGTCAAATTTTCCCGCGATAAACCATGTCCGCCATCTCTAACAATTTAGCACACTGTTTTATTGCGAGAACAGTTGACAGTTTGTTAGGCTTCACTATACGTCTATATCTGACGTTCTGTTGTTATTGGAGTGTCTCCATCTGACTGGGCCAATGGTGAATCTGGATTCTTGCGATACTATCTCTACACATAAAGTAAAGTGGTGACATTGTTATATAGAATGTCAGGCAACTAGGACAGAAGACAGAACGTGTATATTAGCAACAAGCTACGTACCAGACATCGCCTGCTGTCCTCGTGGAGATGTGAGTATCGACTGCTCATATCGACACTCCTCAAAGTCTGCAGGCGTGAGAAGGCAGGTGTCTACACACGTGACCATACTGCCAACTATTCGCATAATGAGGCACTTGACGCGTTAACAATGTCATCGTCGACAATCATGTATTCCGGTTGTTCCACAAGTCCGCTGTCATGGCTAGTCACGAGTATTTAGCTGGGCGCATTCTGTGATTGAACGACATACCATACTTAGGCCCTACACAAAGTGGTTTTTTTATTAGTCGAAATTCATACCAGAGACCATATATATGGACTAACATAAACGGTAAACCATGCTAACAAAATTTTCTAAAAGGCCATCTAGTAATTTTATCTTAAGGCGGCCGCCTACCCCACGCTTCAAAAGCGTTGCAGCGTGTTCGTAAACAGGTTTTTTCTACAAAAGTATTCTACGTGTGCCCATTGTGCCGACATACGAAAAGAAACAAACTTCAGGCAAGGTCGGAACATAATTGTTAAGACGCAACGCTAATTAAAAACACTGTTTCTAAGCCCTCCAACATGGATAAAAAACGGTCTTTTCAGACTTCCGTACTTCAAAATATACTGACCGGAATATGTGAAACTCATATTGCGACCTGCACTGAACTTAGTTGCAGACTTTCCAACAGTAAAATTATATTATCACCGCTTAATGTCTCATAGAAAAAACCATTCGGCGCGCAGCTTGCACGCTAGTTCAGCGCTTGGCTCGTTGAGGCGACGCGGCATTTGATGCGCGCTTCAAGGTCGACCTTACAGCTCCGTCGCGCACGCGCAGGTAAGCTATGCAATATATCGCAAGCAGTGTGCTGCTTACCAAGAAGGCGAACGTAATTTGTATTTCCATTGCCTGAGAGGTAGGCTGTCTATGACTTATTTATTGACTACACTGGGCGGGCGTTCAAGACACTATTACAGCAGTATTTCCTTGTTTTTGTCCTAGGGGTGCGTGTGATTTTTTACATACATATATATATATATATATATATATATATATATATATATATATATATATATATATATATGTGTGTGTGTGTGTGTGTGTGTAGAAACTATCTGAAAAAAAAAAGTAAACGGGGACACTCCGTAGAAATTCATCAGAATTGAGAAGGTTCGTTTATAATTAAAATACAGTAGTACATACTGGTAAAAATTTTTCCACAGGAAAGAAAAATATTAAATTATTACGTTAGAAATGTTTCCCGTATTTAAATTACAATGAACCTGATATTTATTTAATTTAACTGTAAATTTAACTGCAATATGCTTAAGAAGTCAGTCTTCAAAAAAATTCTTAATGATTGTGTTATAACAATCTGAAGGCACTTTCCATCGAGGTCCCATGGTGTAATGGTTAGCACTCTGGACTCTGAATCCAGCGATCCGAGTTCAAATCTCGGTGGGACCTTCGTATTTTTAAACCTCTGTAAAGCGATTCCTGAATTCTCGAGGGTAAGTAAACGAAAGTATAAATTCCAGAATAAGAATTATGCTTCTCATAATATATTCACGTATTGTTAAAAATTGAAACTTTCGAACTACATGCATTGACTAGTTACCCAGTCAGTATTATCTTTTTCGCTTAAGTCAACTATCGTTTGTAATTCCGTCTGAGGAAAAAAAATTGATTGTCAGTGTACGCGAACACTCGCGGACAATAGTTCTCCCGCCGGCCGCTTGGGCGGTGTTTAGTTGGCGAGAAGCCGTGCAGATGGCAGCACCAGTCGTGTCGAGCGAGTGCCACGTGCGCCAGGTCGATCCCCTGTCCTGCCATTGGCCCGTCTCTCCCACCACTGCCATCACAGCGCAATGTAGGTCAATCCCGTGTCGTCTCTCACCCCTCACTCGTCCCGCTTACAAAAAATATTCTAAAGGTTACACGTGTGACCCTGTCTCGCCAAAACACTGCACCATAGTATAATAGTTTATTGCATCCGTCTTATGTTTTTATGTACTGTAAATTTTTGCACATAGGTTTTGAACTTTGAATAAGTTAAACTAGAACTAAAATATGTACGTAGACAATAATTCAGTGGCCGTGCTACATTCGCATGTCTCTTGGTCCTTCGTGTCCTCTTGTCCCGTCGTCTCTTGACATCACCAAGGGACACCCAGAAATGTGATGCCACAATACAGCTGTCTCATCCTGCAGATTCAGAAAAGCGACACCTTGAGTGCAGTTAATTTGAATGGAGTTTTCGTATTTTCGATCGCCCTTTATTTTGTTATATACCTATTATGTAGATTCGGAGACTGACAATAATTATACAAATTGATTAATAAAAAAGTATAAGCGGTGTTTTTTAAAAGCTGTTTTAAAAAATTCGTCAATTAGTCACGTTCGTGAAACTTATTGGCGCTTATTTTGGTTTAAATATTACTTTTTTTTTTAAATAATAATGCTCTTTTTAAATTCCACATTCTCTACTGACATGAATACGAATGTTTATGTTTACGAGCTAATTTTGGCGGCGTTTAATGTTTTGGTAATTCTTCTTCTTCTTTAACTTGACGAAGGACATAGGACGAAGGGACAGATTTATAAATATTGGCCATATACATGGGACATGGCGAGACATGGGACAAAGAGACAGCAAGGGACACAAGGGACAATGTCACGTGATCATTTGAGCCAATCGGCACGCAGTGTCCAATGGACACAGCATGGGACAACTTGATTGTAGCACGGCCTGTATAAAACGTAGTAATTTTTCGGCTCTCATGTCAAGATGGTTTCTGCTCCGGTGTCGCAGATAATTATGTTTTTTTTTATTGCTAAACGTGGAAAATGTGGCAAAGTTGTGAGAAATTACAGTCTTTGCAAAAATTGTGATTCGTGGTATCCTTCGCCAAGTGTGAAGTGGAAAAGCATAATATACCAAGAAATGAATGGCTTAGCAATGTGTGTACAGGGAGGAATGGCGGTTTAACAAAGAAGAAAGAACGCTAACAGCCAACGAATTGGACATCGTAGATCGCCCGAAAACTGTGAAAACAGCAGGGCTCTCTAGTTTCTACTTGTTTAGCGTTGTTAATTGTGTACGCCTAAACGAGAGCAGATATAACAAATTTGTCTGGCAGTTTTGTTTAAAATCGTGTTCTCAATGTTGGCTGATTTTTTAAAGGCATTAAGTACTATAGTTTTAGCTAATTATGTAATTAAAGGAATTCTGCTTAATTGACTTTTTAGTCGAAACCGTATAATTTCTCGTTTTGAAAAATATATAACGGCAAAAGCCATTTTAAACAAAACTGCCCGACAGATTTTTAGTATCTGCTCTCGTTTAAACTTGAAAAAATAACTATCGCAAAAACAGCAGAAACTAAAGCATGGCCTTAACGGAAGAAACTGTATCCTTGAAAGCAATAATCAAAATCTGAACTGACGAACTTTCTACACGGAAAATATTGCCAACAAATCTGGATAAAACTGAAAACACGTGATAGTACACACCGAAGAACCATGCATGTAGGTCACATGTATGAAGATCCCCACGAAACATCATGCTACTTACAAATAGGTTCTCTGTCCTAAAAAAATTATGTCTCAAATACAGTTTAAAACTGACAAGGTAGTTAAAAACACCTTAGAAGATCCACAAGGTTGACAGGGAAAACCCTCACTCAGAATTGGAAAGTTAGGCTTAAGTAAAAACAACGGAAAATAAGATGGGACCAGAGAAACAGAAGGAGAAAAAATGTTAAATGTGGGCGATAGTCATGCTAGGGGCGTTGCCGAGGTCATAACTAGAGACATGCAAAATTCGCGTTATTTTCTGACAGCTGATTAGACTCCCAGTGACTATACGCTCGTTCGACGTCTCCCGCTGGCCGATATTGTCGTGACTTGCCGTGGAGAATGCTTACACGGTAGCGAGGCCAATCTCTGTAAAGACGTTACACACGTAAATGACAACACATAAAAGTTCGTGGCCAATTGAATCGCAGGTTATGCTCTGTAATGTATGAGAAAGTGAAGTTTAGTCTGCTACCAAATGATAACGCGAATTTTGCATGTCTCTAGCCATAACCCTCAGGCCTCAACCCAAATATCAGTGCTGTGGGCTTGACCAAACCAGGAACACCTCAAAGTCAAGTACTACGTTGTATCCTAGAATATCCCACAAGTGTGAGGAGTAGTGATATTATAAGTGAATCTAACAATGCAGCACGTAACGGAGGTGAGAAAGCTGTTCAGTGCCTCGAGGAAAATCTAAGAAGGCTGAAGCATAAAACTGTCATAGTGGTAAACATTCCATACAGGCATGATTTAGCGAGCACATCTTGTGTAAATCTGGCAGTCAGTGAAACTAACTGTTAGTATAATAATTTGTATGCTTAATTTCCCAATGTGAACGGTATATGAGCAGAGATATGTAAACGACTCGTGGTTAGCACCTGAATATCACAGATAAATCTCATATTGCATCAACAATTTGTACTGCTGTTAGTGAAATAAATGTGCATGAAACAAAACATCAAATGTTTATTTAAACACTAAATTGTCCAAAACAATGTAGTGGATGTAGAAAATACTGGTACTGAATTATCAGTAACTACCAAACCTTCAGTGTTCACATTATTAGATAAGCGTTTAAATAAAGCTACCATTCTCTCAAAACAAATTTAGCGTAAAATACAATATGTACTCCGGTAGTTGCTTTCCATTCAGTAACCCTGGTATAATATCTCATGTAAATCCGACTGATGCACAAACTGTGTTGCCAGACAACTCCCAGATTAACGAAAAGTTTCACAAAACCTCACAGTCATTCACCAAAACATTCAATCTGTTTCAAATAAAATTGAGCAGGTACAAGCACTGCTGACAACCACACATTGTGATGTGTTATGTTTGTCTGAACATTGGTTGAGAAATAATGATCATAATGTTACAAGTTTAGCAAAGCTTTAAGCTCTTTGGGATATAGGTCTTACAATTATAAATAAAATAGTTGAATTAAGTTACTGATTTACTAGCTCTCAGTGCTTATAAAAATACACAAAACAGCAATCAACTATAACGTTCGCAACGCCCTTAATTATGCACACAATTACTACTGTGCCACAGGAACGTTAATTAACTTCGACAATTAAAGCACAAAAATTGTTTACAATTAATCAAAGACTACAAATCACAATGAAAGTTCAGTCAATCATCCAATCAACAGTCTTTCAAATAGCGACAATGTACAACCTTAATAGTCCGAAGTGGTGATGGCTCACCATGTGCTGCGCATCACCCCGAGTGCACCACTGTCTTCACTCTTGAAGTCTTCGGTTCGACTCCCGTCGAGCACCTCCTTGTTGTCCGTCGACACGCAGCAGCAGTCCTCTTGTTTCACGCTATACTCCCCCGAAAGTATGAGCCTGTAGCCTCACAGTAGACTCTGACGTCACCAAGATGTCTTCACTAGTCTCTCTTCACAAGCATAGCACCTTCTTCTTGCATGACCAATAACGAACTCCCCCAAATCTGTCGAATCGGGGTTTATATACTCGGACCGAACTCTGGGGATTCACCGAATTACAGAGATCTAACAATAGACATTTCATCATGCTTCGGACGTGACTTGAGCCTCGTAGGCCGGTCTCGTAGGGTTAAGACGCACTTTAAACAGGTCTCTATGACTTAGTTCATCGGGATTTCCATCATGAGGCAGCATGGCTTGTGAGTAATGGGCTAGCCCATAAGGCGTTTCGACACAGCCTCCAGCCACCCAGCCCTCAGAAAGAGCATGCAACAATATTAACATACCAGGGCCAATGTTACTTTTGTGTTTTTATTGAATATTTACAATTTTTCTGTTACTGGCACTCAGTCCTCTAAGGAAACTGCTAAGACAACCACTACAATTGACAATATGTTAAATAATCTTAACAAAAATTCCTACAAAACCACTGTTATATTGAAGGGACTTTCTGATCATTATTGCTAACTAATTGATATAAATAGCACTACAGAAATAAAAAACGAATTTTGACCAAAATAGCACAAGTAATTTCTGCAACATGTGCCACATACTATTTATTGTGTTAGAGGCGCGGAAACATGGGTGCATTAAGAGCTATATTGCCACACTAGACGAGAAACTCTTCGCCTCTACATGCGGAGCACTGAACTAGCATCCACTGTTTTCATGACTGGCTTTTTCTTCAGGGCTTCATAAATTATGATCCTACAATGTGCATAGTTTTTTTTTTTTTTTTTTTTTTTTTTTTAGGTACCCAAAAATCATGTTTCTAATAAAATGCTGTGATTTTAAAATCATACAAGCACAATACTAAGTGTGTGTTCTTACGTGCACAGTAAAAACCTTATCTTTACATATTAAATAAACATTTTTTGTCAACTTTTTAACTAACAGTGATTAAACCTACATTTGTTGTAAAAAACTTAGAAAAATAACACGATATTTTTGGCACTACTACATTGTTTCATCACATATTTTTCTTCCACAGCAATTTCATTTTCTTTGTAGCAAGATAATAATTATTTTTTTCGACGTAAAGCTTGATAGTATTATTATTTCCGTGTAACTGTACTCAGAAACCATATTATTTGATTGTGAGAAGTTTCGGCCCAACGCAAGTTGCTTGTGTTTTTCGAATAGGGTTGGTATTTCCCCAGACATTACAGCCTGAAAAAGCCAGTCTCAGCCATTTTCAAGGGCCCGAAAATAATGTTACTAATAAGTGTGCAGATCTTTAAATTTTATAAGAACATAGTTTGAAATATGCGTTATTTTCGGGTATATAGATGTATAATGTGTTGTAAGTATTGTCGTGAAAAATAAAGAATCAATAATCACAACTAGTTGATGCGACGCATTTCAAACGCAGGTAGGGAGACCACAGAGAGGTTATATGTACGGCCCCAGGAAGCAGAGCCACAGATGTGCACGTAAGGCATTGAAACAAAGTGGTGCAAACATAATTTCGCGAAAATCTGGATCCCTAGTTATAAGACGAAATGAGCAGCGAGAAGGGGAGGGAGTGTGAATTACTGGGGTCACGGTTACTGTAAACGTTGGTTCACAATTAAAAAACATAAACATGGAACATATAACATGACAGTAGAAACTGTGTACGACTCTTAGAGTAAATATAGGGTACAGGGAGTATCCTCTGCTTGTGTGTTCAACATGTGTCACGTGACTTTAGTGATATGCGCGGAAGATTTGAAATAATATTGAGAGGCAAGATAATAATTGCTTATAGTAATCACATATATGTTGGGTTATTTTGGTCCTTAATGAATATATTAACTAAGGAGAACATATTACCATATTACCGTATACTATAATTGCGTAGAAATTTCAGAACGACAAATGTAAACAATGTCTGCCACGTTACTGTTTTCCTTAACCCAGCTGTTTTAAGTAAAAAGTAAATATTAGCTACATACTTACTATAAGGTTTTGAACCGAGATATTGGTGGCACCACATGACTAAATATATATTCTGGAAGGTACGACATGAGTTTTAAACAACACGACTGCATTTTTACGACGAGAAAACATAAATAAACAACACCAAGCTCTCGAAACAATGTTGAACACACATTTGTGACGTCATGTTCCCTCTACTATATATTATCTCTATGGTACGACTAGATGCCTTGTGTAAAATTAGTTCACAGTTGGATTCTTACTGCATTTTTTCAATGAATTTGAAATATTATTTGCTGTATAAAGTCAACCGAAGGCTATTGAAACATATTTGAAGTGGAATCGTATTTGGAGATAACAGGAAATATAGAAACAAAGTTCCTATAAACTGCACAGCGTAAACCATTATTTACAGTATAGAAAAATAATTTTTAACATTATATTTTTATTCTATCTTTGTTTTATTCTTATGTATTTTAAAGAGGTTAAACCAACATGGCGGACACGTACAAAATCCTTTGCTGTGATTGGTTGCTGTCCTACGCGTACGTACACGAAATTAAATATTACCATTTTCTATGTCAGTATCTCTATGTACACGGCCATTTTTTTGGTGCTGTGAATCGGTAGGTAAGAATACATATAGGTTAGTTATTGAGCAAACGACCTATCTTCTATGCTTACTGTTGTGTTAACAATTGTGAACCCACCTTAAACGAACTTACCGTCAGGCCTAGAGCGGACACGAACTTCCATGTTGTTACAGGTTTATGTGAGGGCGGATAATTGTCAAGGATGCGGTGTGTTGGAAGCCGACAACAGCTGACTTTGCAGACAGATGAGAACAATTCTTCCCGCCACATTTGAGAGACGTACGGTACGACTTGGGCTACCATGAGCGACTCACTCAGCTCTCAGGAAAACGAACGTCTGGATTTCGCTCTTCCTCGGGAAAACTCGGGAGCATTCGTTTATCCTCGGCGATTAAGTAAACGCAGCGGCATATAATTTCTACTGTAATTTCCTAACCTAACAAAACCGTTCTTCGATTAAGCGCATAGGACTTTTAACAATTGAAACTAACCTAAACTAATTCAAATTAATCTAAAGGGGTCAGTGATAGATGATTTGGGAGGGGAGATACGTCTGGCTCAATCGCCGAGTATGAACGAATATCCCCGAGCATTCCCGAGGAGCGAGAACGTTAACGCGGCCCAGGCGCTCGTCGCAAGGAAGCCCGCTAACTGATGCACGTGAGAAGCTGCCACGACGAGGGGGAGGAGTCAGTGGACATGACGTCACCTTCAGCTGACTGAGCTAATTGTCCTGCCATCCAGCTAAGTATGACGCATATGTATATGTCGTACTTCGCTGATTTCCTCACCGGGCGGAACCTCACACATCGCTTCTAAACTTAGCTCACAGTGAGTTTACCTATACTAACTACAGGTTAGGAAGCTCTACACGGGACAATATTCGCAGCTAATATAGCTGGTATCAGCAATACGGCTATTTTATGTTGGCGCTTATAAAGAGAACTTCTCCGTATGTTCTGTCATGCACCGTACGGTGGGCTGACTCGGGACACGTCGGTTGACTTGCGACATTTCAAATAAATTTACTTGAGGTAAATTTCAATAACGAACGTGAAATTAAATAAATAATTACTCAAAGTTTACACACAGAAAATATGCAAATATGTCCCAAATCACCCCATCATACGGCACCTGAAGTTTCCTCCATAAGCGGCAGGGCAGCGTGAAATAGACTCCTTACAAGAAAGGAAAATTGTCCGTTGCCAAACTCATCCATACGAAATTATATAATTAGAGTCGATGTTTTATCACGGGAAAACTTGACTGTTTGCTGGGTTTTAACGCACGTTCAGCTTATCAAAGAGCTACTGGCTTTCCCTGTACGTGGAGCTGTTACCCTATTTGACTGAGTCAATAATAATCCCGCTATTGTAATTTATGATGCCTGTTATTGGTCTGCAGACAGGTACGGAGTGCAGACGTGTATAGTCTGTTCACTTTAAACTGAGCTCTCGACAACACTTATAATAACCAAAAATTGTATTTAATCGGGGTCCAATATGTGACATTTTCAGTGTGATGAAACGTTTACACTGGTCTTTGTTTACATGGATGTTTTCATACTAAAATAGTTAAGGTGGCTGCAAAACCGTTAAATGAAAACTTTAAGCAGTGCTCACTTTATCGTGGACGGTCTACATCACTCAATCATACATGTGGCAAGAAACTGCAGTGTTTTCAAGGCTATGTTGGCACAAAAGATTTCCGCGACGTACCAACATCTCTATTATCATCTTCCTAACCTGTAATGTAATTACTTCACATTCACAACGCAGTTACACGAGCTACGAACAAGATCCGGTCACATTCCCTTTCTGATCAAAGTAAACCAGTTTCATAAGTAATTTGTAGTTTCCAACTATATATCTTGTAAGCTGCTCTCCTACTGGCTATTCGAGGGTGACACAATGGCTGGATTTTGGCCCAACATTTTACACTCGTTAATTTAAAAATAATAAAGCCACGATTTTATGGCGAAAAAATTTTTGCACCATTTTTATATATGACGGTTTATCGCGGGAAAACTTAACTGTTAGCTGGGTTTCAACGCGCGTTCAGCTCATTATATTATTTCTGGCATTCTCTTGTACGTGAAGCTGTTACCCTATTTGACTGAGCCAATAAGAATCCCCTTATTGACGCCTGTTATTGGTCTGCATACCATCATCTCTAACCACTTTGTTTCAATACCTTACGTGAACACTGGTAGCTGTGCTTCATGGTTATTGGTAGCGTGTCCTTGTTCAGACACGTCCCTCATTTGACTACACCAATCACGTCTGTGATTCGCCAGTAGAAACCCACGTGGAAGCCAAAACATCCAATCACTGACCTCGAAGCAGAGCTGCACATAAGACATTGAAACCAATTGGTGCAAAAAAATTTTCGTCATAAAATCATGGCTGTACAAATAAACCTTCCACGTCCAAACTGTTTCTATTCAATATTATACAACCCCGGTAAAGTTGTAGTTTGCAGCAATCAAACGAACGAGTTGCAATACGATAGCTGAAACGTTACGAATGTTGAGTTTGGAGAGATAATAATTAACTGTGGCACACTTCAAAGGTCATTGTTTTATTCGGGTAGTCTCACAAACATGTTTAGCTATACTCGATCAAATAGCGCTATACTGAACGTGTTCGAATACACGTGTTTATTACGTATAGCGTCACAGCGGCCTTATTTAGCTAATTTGTTATTTCATTTTTGGATGGACATATTCCCGAGGACTAGCAATGAGGAAGCATCTCCTCGTGCTGAATTTTGTATTTCCTAGTCATAACGTTTTTCGTTTAAATTACTCAACTGTTTTTACTGTAGGCTTCTGACTTTATACTAATGCATTATAATTCAGCCACTAATTTTTGTACACACATTACCTGATGACTTTGAGTAGGCATGAAAGTATGTACGATTCGTAAATAATTTTGGGTATGTCCCAGCTTAAGGGTGTTCAAGTGCGATAAAATCGTACTTTTATATTGAAAAAAAAAAAAAAAATTTGTAGTCAATACTTGTGCGTACATTTTACTCTTACGAAACAATTTTAGCTCTCATAGTTTTCTCATAACGGAGTGTCAAAGTCAAAATTGTTAAGCGCTGGCCAAAATCTCTCACTCACTCACTCTACATTAAGTCTAGTTACCTCACTGATTGTGTGGTTGGCAGCGAAATTACGAAATAGAGTTCCGTGTATTTTCCTATTTAAATGTAACCACACTGAAGAAAAAAACAGAAATCGACATAATTGTATATTATGTAAGTAATAAACTTAAAAAAAAAAAAATCAAACTGTATAGAGTTCTGTTGACTGCACAATTTATACACGCGCAAACATCAAGTGACGTGTCCAGAGAGGTTAGCAGTTACGCGCGGAAAGATACGATTGGCTGAAAATAGAACTTTAGCAGGGCTTTATTGAGTGCTCACTTTATTCCGAACCGCCTTATTACGTGGTCCGCCAAAACGAGAGCTCTTTTGTAGACCATCTTGTTATAACTAATAAATAATTTTAACTGTGCCCTCTGATATGGAATTTTGAGTTTACTACAACCTGAGCACTTTAATTGTTCCTTACGGTGATATCTGTACATTAAATACTGGCAGGGAAAACATATGTGAACGACAAAAAGTAAGTAGGTTTTCAAGAAGAACTTTCTTTATTCAGAAGCACCGACATGGAAGAACTAACACTGGCCTGTATGATCACTACTGAAGACGAGGCCGCTGGCTGGGAGTAGAGGTGAGGGTGAGGTCCTCGCATGTCCCACCACGTGTGCCTGTATCAGTCCACGTGACCAGCGAGCTGACCACACTCACGTGGCCACAATGCCCGCTGTCCCGCCTCCACCCACCCTCTACACTCACACCTTCACTATGACGTCAACACGCTGCAACCGTCATGTCTCAGCACTCTACAAGCTTACCTAGCTTACACACATTCCAGCCACTTGCATGACACTCAACAAGGGACACAATACACTGCTCATACAACTGACGTCAGTTGATTACAATTCTGCTAAGTTAAGGTGACCGTCTACTTAGGCTACCGAGTGTTGTGCCAAGCTTCGGCCGTAAGCAGATTATCCCAACACTACACATCGCACATGAGCGACGCATGGTTTTTGAATATCATTTGTGTATAGGTACCAATTTCAACTTCACCAGTACTAATTACAGCATATTTTCTAGCTGCCGAAAATGACGAAAATTGGTGTTACTTTAAGGTCTTTGTTAGGTATAAAAATCTCGGCGCAGAGTCTTTTAAAAGGTATAGGCGGGTACAATATACCATTATATTTAACGATACGTCATGAAAAGATAGGGTCACTGAATGTCTGATAGAGGCTATAGTTGTTGGCGAGAAGACAGCACGGCAGTTCAGAGACTGCGCCTAGAGGCTAGAGTGAGGTGTGATGTGCGTGCAATGTCGTCCTTATAGTTTCCACACTTCCATGCCTCGAACACGCAAATCACATCCAGCCAGGCGGTCACCTTAATATCATTTGAAAAATAGTTTGGAAATATACGTTTACTCTGCAGATTGGAAATATATATACAAACTTCGCCGCATACGACTTTCATATGCACGATGATTGTTGAGGTCATCATCTTTCATTTATTTCAAACAATAGTAAATAACTCGAACATTTTTTAACCAAGTACTTTGAAAAAATTTGAGACTTTTTACAGTCACACGATACACAATTTTGGCAGAGTGTTTTTAAAAATAATGCACCATTTGCTAGCAATAAATCATTTTGCTTCTTTTTGGCTTATTTTGACAACAAAATATCTGATATTTCAGGGGCAAAAATTTAAAAATTCGTTTGGTGTATTGCAACAGAAAAATTCAGATACAAACGGTGATATATAAGTGTGAAAACTGTAAGAATGAATTTTTGATATATGTATTAATTTGCATTAAAAAAAATACTTTCGAAGCAACTGCAAAACTAAAGAGCGAGGTCTTAATTACACGGACACCAATAGTGAGGTGATTCCTGGCGACAAAATGTCGAGAGCATACAGTATGTACGACATACATCTTACAGTTTTTATTAAATACAGAGGAACGATTACAGGAACTTCGGCGTGAATAATGGACGCCTGAAACTTAGTTCGAGTAATCTCGGCGACCATCGTTATTGAGTCTCGCTCCTGTGGTGAAGTAGGGGTCGCTGGTTCGATCCCGGAGCATAGTACGGTACATACAGGACACCGAGTCGAGTAAACGAGTGGATCTGAGTCTACAACTAGTTCAGTTTAACTACTTTTTGAGAATAAATGCGCTATATAAAACCATACGTAATTACTTGCATAAATAAACTTATTCAGAACACACCGAGCATGTTGGGTAGAACCTGACAATCCTCTGTACGACACTGACAGTTGTGCGCCGACATTCCAGGTAGCCTCTTTATACAACGGTGTAACACGCTCTGGCAACATTAATACTGTACCAATGGCTGGTTTAAAACCAACGAGTCTAATAAACTGGTGTGATTTACAATGTTAATAGTTTTATTAGTCATACATTATCATTACCAGTGATACTATTTCTCAGTTGTCACTCGGTGGAATGTATGGTCAATGACACGCCATGCAGGGTCTAAATGACAACTGAGAGAACGTGCAGAGCACTGCGCCCGTGAAGTAGGCAAACCGCCTAGCATACGTTACACAGGTTGCATAGTGGCAGGCGTTTTTAATTCATTTCTGAAAATACTACAAAATTAATTACAAGAACCAGTGCTCTGTAGAGTGTCACACAAAACCAACATTTTTGTTCCTGCTACCTTAACTTACTTAATTTATTAAAAAATGGTGATTTAAATTCACGGTTGCCTCTTTCCGAACAATTATAATTCTACTTCCACAGGGTTTACAAATGTTAGACACGTGATTTTACAAAATTTAAGCAAACTCTTTGAACAGCTTCGTTTACGTGACCTTTATATAAAATGTGGTCTTAATATCACGTAGTTTGTTATTTACATTCACAAAAGCATTGCCAAGCCTCTTATTTTAACTGTGCGTACCACACTTAATAATAACTACAATTATAAGTGGCGGTAGATGCTTTGTATAATTCTAATTTTTATAGTATCACGAAGTTTTAAGGCAAAACCTCTGCCACATATGAGATCGACGAAATATAACATTCAATGGTATAATAGTGTGTTGCAAAAGAACGTAAAATCTTGCCTGTACACACGCCATATGTTTTTGAAAACCGACGGAACCATACAACTTAACCTGAACACGACAGGATTTCCTTGAACGTTAAAGCAGGCATTTCGTCCGCTTATAACTGCTGCGTAATATTAAATGCGTCTTCTTCATTTAGTCTTTAATATTTAGTATCCGGCCTATGATAGTTGAAGAGTGTGTTCTAGGTGATGAGGCTTGGGAGATGACTTGTATAATAACACAGATGACAAGAGTAGTATGATTTGGCCGGTTCTGGCACATGGAGCCGGAGTGAGGCGCCCGCCCAAAGTGAGGCGCCCCCCGCCATGTTGTGACGTCACGTCCCCGGCCGCCATGTTGGATGACCGTGACCTTGACCTTTAACCTTGACCTTGAGTGTCAAATTACCAAAATTTTCCAAAATTTCGGAAATTTCAAAAAAATTTCAAAAATTCAAAAATTTCAACAACATTTTAAAAATTAAAAAAAAAATTCAAAAATTCCGAAAAATTCCAAAAAAATATTACCTCCATCTTGTTTCCGCACGCCATCTTGTTTCCGGCCGCCATCTTGGTGTTTCTTCCAAAAAATTTTCGATTTCGCCTTCCATTATAACCCCGCACGTATTTAATAAATAAACTTTATAACAAAATTATTTTTAATAAAAAACTTTTTAGTAAAAA
>PNEQ01097236.1:8007-24570 GCA_003012365.1 Medauroidea extradentata | reverse complement strand
ACGATGACGAGGATGGCGACGACGAGGATGCTGAGCAGGGTGCCTTCCGGGAGGAGGAAGAGGGCAACATGGGGGAGGAGGTGCGGCGGGAACTCGCTGCGCTGCGGGCCCAGGTTCGGGGTCAGCAGGCGGAGATCCTGGACCTGCGGCTCCAACTGCAAGCCCAGCATGCCATAGCAGAGATCCGCCACACCGCCACAGTTCTCTTCCAGGAGGAAGTCCTTGTCCACCTCAGGACTCTGGTGGGACGAGGACCTGACCAGCCGCCTCATTTATAAATAGTGTATATAGTGTAAATAGTGTGTATATAGTTTTTTTATTGTGTTGTGTATATAGTATTTAATAAATGTAATTATTTAAAACTTAAAATTGCGTGTGTTGAGAGACATTATTTGCCTGTCATAACTTTTTTTAAAGAGCATCAGATGCAACAGTCCTTGTACACTTAATCAGTGATTACATAGAACACAATAACATTATAATTAATTACTATAAAAGGTTTTAAAATATGCAATAATTGAGAATGAATACCATGACGTCGGTGATACAGCGACGAAGTATTATACTGCCTAGAGGTAAGCATAAAAAAATATTGGTGATAGAGGCGAGAGTCCTGCTTATGGTACATTACATGTCACCCTTAAGCACATATGTATACGGGTGGAGTAGAATCAAGTGAGAAAAAAAATGGCGGTTCAAACCCTGGTGGTCATTCCTAGAACTAAATATAATAATATATTATTTTTGGCGGAGGGAATGGGGGAGGAGGGGGGGAATTCATTCCAAGATGGCAGATGGTTTAAAATTATTTTTAGATTTTTTTTTAATTTTTGGAAATTTTTAAATTTTTTTTTTAATTTTGGGAAATTTTGGAAAATTTTGAAAATGATGTAATACAAGATGGCGACCGGAAACAAGATGGCCGCCGGAAACAATATGGCGGCGATGACGTAATCCAAGATGGCGGCGATGACGTAATCCAAGATGGCGGCCGCGGCTCCGCAGCTCCACACCCGCAACCCGCTGTCCCAGAACATACCAAACCTATCTACTTACATAATTACTCCCCAATCATACAAGGTAACAGTCGCTACGTTGCTGTGGCAATAATTCGGTGACACGAAATATTCTTGTGATCTTCCGTTATTTCTAATAATCGGGTATTTTACGTGCTGTCCTTTAAACAGGTAAGTGTCGCCCATGTAACTATTTTTTTTTTTTTACTGGTTGCAATAGATAAAGAAGCACCAGACAATTTGATTGCTACGAACTTTTTTTTGCGAAAAAAACTCGTGTCTGAAAAGGAGAATTTTTTATTGTGTATGGATGAGAAAACTTTATCGTTTAGTAAAGACCTTTTTAACGTAATAATTCTGAATAGCGTACGTTGCTTCTACATACAAACACAACATACGATCTACGTAAAAAACCTTACAAATAAATAAATATATTTAGAAAAGTCTCTTAGTTTAATTTTCATGTTTTTACAGGAAAAAAATTAATACTTTTGGCTGCGAGCATTGTATTTTGGTGGGGAAATACGCCTACTACTCATTTTTAGAAAATACTGACAGTTCAAGCTTGTTTTTCGCAGAATGTTACTCATTTAAATGGATTCAACGGAAGCAATTTTACGCGTTTGCAAAAGCTCGTGAAAAAGGGAAATTCTCGGAAGCACTTACCGAAGTAAAAGTAGGTTGAATTGTTATAGCCGTTACACCAGGATACGCCACACGTCTGATTTTCACATGAGACAATAAAAGGTTATAAAATACAACGTTAAAGGAAAGGCTGGTACTCTAAAATAAAGTAAGCATTTTTCAGAAACACTTTAACGGATTATGTGTGTGTGTATATATATATATATATATATCTGTATAAATAATCCATTGTTACGATATTAACCTAATATTAAAATGACAATAATGAAACAAACCCCAACAATCAAATTGGAAGTTGAAATATTTGAAAATAAAATACGCCTTGAGAAGGTAAAATAACACATAGTATTGATCGCTCAAGTTGATGATAAAATCTACAGACAATATTTTGTAGCTAAACTTTTTTTTATAATAATTTGTTCACTGAAGGACACAAGAGTGTCACCAAAAAATTACGAGCAGTCATGACGTTAGGCCTAAATCAAGAAATCTGAAAGTCTGTCACCAAAATTCTGGCGTAGTGTGGATGTGTTCCAAGGAAACTATTACTTAGCAATAACTAGGCTATATAACACTGTGTTTTATGGTGAACCATTGGACTGGTAGATGTATTTAGTGCATTGGTTCATGGAAAATAGAAAATTGTTAAACAACACATGGCTACTTTTAGAGTGACTACTGACTGTTATCTGAATAAAGATATGTGTCCTGACAGCAAACTTGTTGGTAGTTGAACTGCATTCACGAGGCGTTTGTGAACACTTTTATAAGTTCACGCGCATTTTCAGAATGCCGGCTCGTAAAAATGTGTTTTATGACTTGAAGTAGTCGCTGCCCAGAGTGAAACCATGTTTTGTATCAAATTGAAATATTTATATCCGGCCTACAGTGCGAGGGGTCCTGGGTTTGAATCCCGGTACGGGCATGGATGTTTACGTTGTTTTCTTAGGTTTAGTTAATTTGTAAGCCGTTCCTCTCCAAGCCTACAAAATGTACACAAAACGGGGGGACGTAAATAAAACTTATAAACATGGTTTCACTATAGACATCTATTGGTCAGCCAAATTAGTATAATATAAGTACCATAGTGAGATATTAGTCAAACTATTTGTTAGTATAAATATTAATTGTTAAATTAAAAATACTTTTGTCTAAATGTGTTTAAACGTATATGTACAATTTAAAATATATTAATTTTAATGCACTGACGTATCCAATGCCACTGTGAATTTCTGCAATGATATACCTAGAGAATGAAATAAATATTTTCACCCACTTATGATATATAAAACACGTGATCACCAGCTAGCGTTCTTAAGTGAGCGTGAACTTATAAAGTCCTCACAAAAGCCTCGTGAATGCAGTTGCAACTACAAGTTATGTTGTCAGGACACGTAACTTTAAGAAGGTAACCACAGTGGCCACTATAAAAAGTGCCATGTGCAGTTTACAATTTTCCCATGCACCAATGCATTTAAATCTCCAGCCAGTTGTATTCCAGAGGGGAGGAACGAATCATCCAGTAACACTACTTTAGCAATACAAAACTATTCTTATTGCCGTAGAGCAAACGATTTTTCGCGAAAATAATTCTGCAACAGTTTGTTTCAATGCAGCTTTGCTTCATGGTTACTGGCAAAATGTATTATTGCACAGGGCGTGGCTCATTTGACTGTGCCAACAGGAACAAGGTTACTGCGACACCACGCGTCTGTGATTTGCTGGTAGAACCCTAGATGCTGAGAGTAAAAAACAGCCAATCACTAACTATGAAGCAGAACTGCAGACGTGCACATAAGGCACTGAAAGAAACTGGTACCAAAATTCTTTTCGCGAAAAACCGTGGCCCTAATAATTGGATTTAATATCCTTTCCTTCAAACGCGACCATGCATTGCCACTGATTTATACCTAAAAATGAAGAGAGATAAAACTCCAACGCAACATAAGCAAAACACATGAGTAGAGGTACGTCAATTTAACGGATTCATCTGGCAGTAGCCTAGATTGCTCAGTCCTGTACACGCTCTGGATACAGTCGATTATTCATTGGCTTACAACATTACAAGCGATAGCTCTATGATTAATTTCCTTATTTACTACTGGCTTGCAGTAGTCAAATGCGTTTCGTGACAGCCGCCAGGTATATATTTTTGGCTTTCAACCTGACCTGGAATGTATTTGCGAAATTGACGTACCTCTACACATGAGCTTAGAGACATGCAGAATTCGCATTATATTTTGGTAGCAGACTAAACTTCACTTCCTTAAACATAACAGAGCATAATCTAAGATTCAATTAGACACAAACTTTTATGTGTTGTTATATCCGTGTGTTTCGTCTTTACAAAGACTGGCCTATCTACCGTGTAAGCATTCTCCGCGGCAAGTCACGACAATATCGGCCAGCGGGAGACGTCGAACGAGCCTATAGTCACTTGGAGGCTAGTCAGCTGTCAGAAAATAACGCGAATTTTGTATGTCTCTACTATTGGCTAGAGACCAGAAAATTTCGCATTTTCTTTAAGGCACAAGCTAGAGTTCCAACAACTATATGTGTGTATCACGTTCATAATAATTGGCGGTTTACGTACTCGACTCTTCCTGGAAGTAGCTGAGCCAATAATATAACTGTAACTGAACACAGGCCCATTTAACTGTGTTAGCGAGCAGCTAATAAACAACTGCTGTCTGCAGTATTGAACAAATATTCTTGGAGGCTAGCCTACTGTCAGTGAACCCGCGAATTTTTCCGGTCTCTACGGCATTTATAGTAGAGATCCAATAGTTACACGGACCACTACCAACACGTGCTCTATTATATTTCATAGTGCCGATACCCGTGTAAAATAAAGTTAACTAACACCAGTCATAATTTATAAAAAGTTTGAAATATATGGACGACAGACAGAGGTGGCGGGGAGAGAAGAAAGGTGGTGTGGAGAGAAGAAAGGAGGTGGCCCTGCACAAAGTGGGTGTCGCAGACTGCAGGAACAAATGACTACCGCTAGATGTGGCGCCTGGTCATTGCTAGTAGGAAGACGGGAGGGTTGAAAGGGGAAGATTTGCAATTTAGATTGGACGGCGGCTAAACGGCACCTCGGGCAAGTACGTATACTCACGACACGGCGAGAATAAAATTGAATAATCTAAATACTTTTAAAGCTGGTTCAATCAACCACAGTAAGCAAGACACAACGAGTTTCCTTCGTTACCAACCACGACTACGTTTGACAGTCGATGATGTTCTTGCCAAGCTTCCTTGTTTGTACTATTTTCGTGATAGTAATTTTTTAAGCCGAGCAGATATCAAACGTTTGGTAGTTTTGTTAAAAATAGTTTTCTCCGTGTTGCCTACCGTGCGCGAGATGGCGCAACGGTAACTCGTTGGACGAGCACTCAGGAGGACCCAGGTTCGATCCGCGGCTCCGGCCATCCTGATTTCTGTTTCTCATGGTATCCCGAAATCGCTCCAGGCGAATGCTGGGATAGTTCCTTAACAAAGGCCATGGCCAACTCATCTTCCAACTCCTGTCATTGTACCAGTTGTGCGTCACCGTCTCTAATGACCTCGCTGTCAAAGAGACGTAAATCCCACTTACCTACCTACCATGTTGGCTGTTTTTTTACAAGACACTGTGTCCTGGTTTTAGCTAATAATGTAAGTAACGAAATTTTTGTTAATTGAATTTATTAGTCGAAACAATATAATATCTCGTCTTGAAAATAATTAATTATAATGAAGAAAAAATATGTTGAACAAAACTGCCAAACTGATTTGTTTTATCTGCTCTCATTTAAACTATTACATATATAATAATTATTATTACAAATATTAGAAACAGATAATCATGTCCTTAAGAGACCGTACCACTCATCACGCTGAATGTGTCTCACTTTCTTCGTGTTTCAAGATTTTATGTATATTTATTTCAAAACATTGCTACAGGAGCGTAGCTAAATACCTACATCACATTGCATTATGCACGTTATACATACAGGCTTACGAACTACTAAACCATAAGTATGAAACCATTAGTGTAATTTTGAGTGAGTGAGAGATTTTGGTCAGCGCTTAACATCGATGTCTTCAGCGCTAGTGAGGGGGGACATGAAGCTAGTATGGAGCAGCGCCGGAAGGAAGGGGCGGGAGAAACGGGAGATCCCTGAGAAAACCTGCCGACCAGTGGCATCGTCCGGCACTATTTCCATATGCGAAAATCTGGGGAATCGAACCCGGATCGCCCTAGTGGGAGGCAAGTGTTCTAGCCACAACGCCTGCCACGACCCCACCAACAATGGTCATTTTCACAGTGTTTTGATCTTACGGCAATGGCTCTCTGTATGTAGGACAGACCGACGAATCAGGGAAGTCGCTGTAGTAGCAGAGCACAAAGGAATATTTAAAATGACAATTGTTGACAGGTTAGGAATATTGAAATCTCCGGCCTTCTATTACAAATGAATATGGCTTACTTGAACAATGCTTACACTTACTGTTAGTTGATCACGTGGTGTGTTGTAATAATGATGTGTGAACAGTGACCTCTGATTTCTATGAAATCATTTCTGCTCCAGGTTGTTTCAATGACTTGCGTGCACCTACACTAAAAAAATACTTATTAGTCACTGAAAAATATTTTGTTAAAATGGACCTTAACAAAGTTGTTTGTAGTGGTTACAAAAATTTTTTGTAGTCACTGCAAAACTTTATTGGGCACAGCAAAAATTTTTTGCGGTCACTACAAAAAAATTTGGTGAGGTCCATTTTAACAAAATATTTTGCAGTGACTAATAAGTATTTTTTTCAGTATACGCAGTTTTGCTTCATTGTTACTGGCAGTGTTTCTTTGTGGAAAGACGCTTCTCATTTGACTGTACCAAACAGAATAAGGTTCATAGCACGGTCTTAGAAGTACATGTCTGGACATTCACCTACCATTGATCTTTGACCCTCGTATGACTGAACGAAACTGTTGGCGTCAATATCGCAGTGGGGCTGTTGTAAAGATAACTGCGTTATTTTAGTCAAAACTCTAGTGCTTAAACATATTCTGATTAAACTTAACTAAGTTTCTAATATTTGAACTTTCAAAACATAACACATTAAATTTTGGTAAAATAATTACTAGCACGAGTGTGCTAGTGGCGCCACCAGTTTCAATTCGTTTTTACGGATAGTAAAGGAACTAAAATCAGTCATAAGGAGGTTAATATTTTATTGTAGTGTCCAGACCTGAGCCTCAAGTCAGGTTCTTCTCTGTTGGATTGGAAGGGGAGGGGAAGGGCAATATTTTTTTGGCGAGTGACCTTGTTGCATCTTTTTTTTATTAATTAAGCATGTATAAATTAGACACTTTAACTATAAAACTTCGGTTTTACGAGCTTATGTAAGTATTATTTAAATAACAAAATACCCAAAAATATATTTTACACATTTCTTTCTAAATCCAGGGGGAACATTTGCCCCCCCCCCCTTGCCCACTAAATGACGACCATACTACGATACTACACGTATGTGATTTGCAGTAAGGTACGTAACAGTTAAATACAGCCAATCACTGGCCATGAAGCATAGTTGCATAGATGTGTACACGAGGCACTGAAAAGCACTTGCGCAAAAATATTTTTCACCAATAATAGGGGTTCCTATGTATGTACAAAGAAATCATAGAACTAGTTTGTAGCGACTCAACTTCGGGAGCGTACGTGCGGAGTGGCCTGTGTTCGCGGTAGCCGCCTGACGACAGACTGAGGTCAGTAATTATCATCGGCCGTGAGTTCAGACTGTCTCGGAAGTAGAAAAACCGGCCGGCAGTGGTCGGTTAGTATCGTTAGCTAAGTGCAGCGGCGATTCAGTCACGTACGTCTTCTGTGAAACACAATTATCTCGGCTGGTTTCAGGAAACAGCAGTCTAAACAGAATTCTAAACCGCGTACGTCACGTTTACCTCCGCCGGCAGTGACGTCATCTCTTATCATGTCTCGCCCGGTGTCACAGAGGATTAGGGTTGTCAACTGTCAGTTTAGTACGGGATTTCTCGTATCCTAGGGCTAAATGAATTATCCCGCGTGGACATAAGACGTAAAGCCATATTTCCCGTATTTACGAATTTTTTTTAGAAACGAAAACGAATTAACAGTATCAGAATGTCGAAAAACTACTACCTGAAGCAAAAAATAAATTGGCCAAATATGACTTTCCTACACACACGCAAACAATATTTTGTTGTTATATGTCCTGAAACTATGCGAATTATGTGTGGTACTTTATTTTTACTTCCAGGTGGTATTACAATTATTGCACGATCAAAACTAGTTTTCCTTAATTATTTCGCTGGAGGTCATATGTGAGTAGAGTTAAAAGAAATGTATGTTTTCGTAAATCTGAAGAAGTTGGCAACACTGAAGAAGATCGAAGCACCACAAGACGTGGATTAGTATGTTTTCCGGTTTTTACCTAGGTTTTACCTACTTTCTGATCAAAATTTTTTCTCGAGAAACGTATTTCAGTAGAGCAATCGTTAACGCCTAAATCTTACACAATTAATTGCGGCACAACAGATTGCGCTTCACAAATGCATGATTCTAGGTCAATATTTGCCTCTAGAGTTGGCTAATATCATTATCTAGCGTCCTTGCATGTTTCATGCAGTGGGATAAAGTAACGTACTGTACTATTGTGGACATACCCATTGCAATATTATGTCGTCCCAGAAATCTTACAATGAGACTAATTAAAACAAACAAACGAAAAACGAAAAAATTAGAAAACAAGCCTGAAGACGGTTGTTAGCTCTCGAAAAGTCGTGAAAACTCGGTCTTCAGAAATCTACTGTGTTCTTTTGTGTCTTCATCGTTGTGTCGTCTAGTCTGTTGTCTGTTACGTCGTCGTTGTTATTCTGTCGTGTGTCCTTTATCGTCCACGTCTCAGTATTGTCTGTGCTGTCTTAATTGTGGTGTCCTGAGTTTTACAGATTATTTTGTTTTGTATTTCGACTTTTATTGGATGTTTATTTTATTTTCCTTTATTTGTTGTTGACTAATTCCTTATGGGATATTTCATATTCCGTTGTTTTGGTTTATGGATGTGTTGACTACAGCCAAACTAGACTTGTTTTCTCATTTTTTCGTTTGATTTTTCTAAGTCTCATTATAAAATTTCTGGGACGACATGATATTGCAATGGCGTATTTCCACAATAGTACAGAACGTTATCAATTAGGCCTACCTAGGTTTGTTGGTTTCTAGTTTTTTTTCCATACTGACTTTAAAAAAAACATGTACATTTTAAACGAAGTATTTAGTGCTTATTTATCTACCACTCTCTCTTAAGGCTCGGTTTCAGTCGCCATATTGCATTTTATTATTTTTCGCTTTTTTTGGAATTCTAAGAAGAAAAATTTTATAATTACGATTATACCTCAAATTCTATTTACATTTCGCTACAATACAGACATTGCGATTTAGCTGTTCAACATATAATTACGCTGCAATGCGTGTGGAAAATTTTTTTATATTCATAATTTTCCCGAGAAATTGCGACCTAACTATACATTACTATGTCTATTGCCCTGCTTGTGTTGTAGCTCAAGGTAAATAGAATTTGCGGTAGAGTCACCGATTTATCATTTTTCTTCTCAGAATTAAAAAAAAAGCGAAAAATAATACACTTGAATATGGTGACTGAAACCGAGTCTTAAATTACGACAGTAACTACCCAAAGAAATGTTAAAATGAACTGAAACTACAAAACAAGAGTATACTGTTGTTTGTCTGTAGTGCGGAGTCATGCAGCCAGGATCCAGTTGTCGGTACACGCAGACAGTTCTACGTAAGCACCTGAATTATGGATGGGCACGCCTTTAATGTGCATGCGGGTCGAAGACGGGGAAAACACTTCACTCTGCTTTCTCGACATTCCTGCTCAGCCGCTAGATTTATGTGCACCCAGTGCGAGCGTATTGCTGGGGGATCACATCCCGCAACCAAAGAATCTCGTGTCGAAGATGTAAGCTAACTCAATACGAAACAGCTTTTATACTTTATTTTACTTTCGTTTTATTCCGGTACGCGATGCCTGAGGATCCGGGGTTGTAAATGAATCCCGACATAAAATAAATCTTCTGCTGTGAAGAATCTTCACGACTCCAGTTACGTCCTGTCCTTTCCCTCGTACAGGGATCACCAGAATGATTAATGGCCAACTTTTTGTGTATCTGACTCCAGCTTAGCTCTGGCGTTTACACAGCGTCATCTTAGGATTCCCTTTTTTATTTATATAATTTCGAGCTCTCTATTATAAGCACGAGAACGCTTAGATGTACCACATATTCTAATTTTCAACTTCAGAGTACAAAACTATAATCCGTTTAGTTGGCTTCACTGGCCTTGAGGTGAGCTTTGACTTACAGTTCTATAGAAGCTAATAAATCAAGGAAATACATACCAACCGCAGAGCTAGTATAGGTGGTTTACAAGTGATTATCATTTTGAAGTCCCGCTTAATTTATACATTCAGTCAGTTTGTATCTGTCCGCTGTTTGTACTTCGAGACCCTCATAAGAATTTCACAGTAAACTCTATTAATTCCATACAAAATATTCTTAATACAATATAGTAATATCTCGCTGCAGGGAGCATATAATAAGAGAATCATAACTGCAATGTTAAACTACAAGAACCTCATTTTATTATTTTCGCCGAAGACGCCTGAAGTAGGCTACGATTCCCATCACCCTAACACCAATGACAGAACACGCAATTTAGTACTATTTTCATTTTCAGTCATTGGTACATCTGCATTTTCCTTTTAAAATAAAATGTTTTGTTGCTTTACGACTCCGTGAATTATTATTATATTATGCTCCCTGATGAATTACATGTTTACATACAAATGTTGCAGGACAATACTTATCGTTCGGCATTTTAAACTAAATTTAGTGCAACATTGCCCAGCAAAATAAATATGCAATCTGCATCGACAAGTGGTAAATTCAGAATACAAACGGTCATGGGGGATCAACAATGTATCATGAAGAGAGACGTTTCAGAATTTCCACGTTCATAATATTACTTTCGTTAGTACTTGTTACGCTTAACTTTTTCAAAATACTATATAAGATAACTATTTGTTAATTCATTTATGCATCATTTCAATATGTTATTATCTAATAGTAACTTTTATTTTTGTTGCATAAGTTATCCGAAGAAGAAAAACTTGGGCAATACTAGGTTAAGGATTCGCTGACTTTACTTATCACAGTTACGAAGCCCTGTCTCGCTGCCTGCACCTACAAGGATAAATTATTACTTTTTTTTTTTTTTCGTAGAACCGCTTGTAGCTTTGTTCACTATATTATAGTAATCTTAATACCTTTAACTGACGCCGTACTTGACAACGGTGTACTCAAAGCGTTCTCTGGGTGGAATTTTTAATAGCAGCATGTAGATGAATAAAAAAAAACCATTTTGCTGGCATGTAGAATCTTAAATTGTGCAGTCCGTAGAAATATACATCAGTGTTAAACGTTCAATGAAAGGATTGTTGATATTCAAATCAGATCACATGTGGATAACTACACTTGGTAGTTTACTCCCAACTGTACTAGCAGATGTATTAACGGGCAGTGATTTTTTTTAGGCGCTGCTTTCAAAAAAGAAAAAAAGATTATCGCTTACCATCTATTTACTCAACCGATGCTGCAAACACAAGCTGGAGATTCAAAGACAAATGAACTAGGAGGAAGAAGCGCGGAACAACTTCATTACAAAGAAAGTATGATACGTCCTCCGTACAAACAACTTCGGGTGGGTGTTACGAAACAGAAAGCATAGGTCTACGATCGAAGATAACACCAGCGAACAGAAATCAGCCGGCCATTCTGCGACACAAAAGGTTGACAAATGATTTAAACCGAAGCTGTGGTTAGAATACGCCACGATAGTATGAGAAAACAAGCACCACTCTGACCTTCAAAGAAACTTTGTGGACTCCTTCATTAGTCACTGTAAGTCACGCGCAACAACCAAAGAAGCATTTTGAATGTGAGGACCACACGCGTAGAACGGCATCCAAACAGGACAAAAGACACTGGCGTACCTTCGGTGAGAATACTCACTGCAGCTGACACATCCCAAAGAGAGACAAAAAATGCGTACACATATATTAGCGCTGCGGGTAAAAAAAAGTCACAGCTGCACGTTTCGATAAATTGTTCGACGTGTTTCGTGAGGAGATTCATCGAAGTTCCTCTCTAGCAGTCAGATTTATCACCAGGGTGTACGCGACCAGAGAAGACACCAATCCCCGACCCGCCTGCAATAATTCAAGAGGATTTCAACACCCGCAAGCCCAAGAGAGACGCCTATCGCTGAAAATACTCCGTTTACATAAAATCCCGGACATATTCGGTTATTAACGACCCTGGGTGAAGCGAAGCCGGAACGCGCCGAGAAAGCCATTCCGGCACTGATTTGCAAAATTGTTTTTCACTACGTTAATTTCCAAAAACACTGGGAAATAATTCTCTATCTCACACAAGCCTAACGTCTCGGTTCTTCGACCGCCACATCCCGAATGTTTCCCTCCGATACACCTTATTTTCCTACTACACAAAAATCCCCCTGCGCGATTTAAAAATCTCTATTCTAGCGCTGAAAACCCTCGTTCGCAAGATATCAGTATCCCTAGTATCAGGACTGCGAAATTTACGACTGCACGAGTTAAAATATAGCCAGCGCTGAATATTGTGAGAAACAAGCATCAATGTAGCCGGCTCCATTTCATGGAATGATGCTCGAGTATTAGCTGCCAAAAACAAGCTGGGAATCCTGCCTTTGGCAGTGTAATACACTATATGTGGATTCAGTGGAGTATTCACTAAAATAAGCATCATTTTCTGGCAGCAGGCTAGACTACAAACTGTTGTATGCTCGTACTCGGTCTGCAGTTTGCGTACAATAACGTGATCCCGTAGTGGGGAACGCTTCTGTCAAATAGTTAAAAGATAGGTAATTGCACTTTTACGTCTAGTCGATGGCGAGACTATGGTCTACAGCAATTTCCGTTACCATGTTTTTATTTTTATATTTGCACCATACACATTTGCTCTTATTTTAGACACAAAATGTGACTAAATTTTGGTCTTATAATAAAATTTCCTTATCTTTCATGGTTATTGCGTAAAGGCTCGTCAAAGTAAAAACCCACGCACATACAAAACTGACAAAATTCACTGTGAATAACGATGTTATAGGCTACAACGTCTTCTATATTAAACAACAAAATGAAAAATTATTATATTTAAAACAATATTAATTTTTTTATTTAAATATCAACATTTTTATTTAAATACAAAAGCAAAATATTTTTTATACGCGAGAAATTGTAGCCTGCAACATCATTGTTCAATGTTAATTTTTTTCAGTTTGGTATGCGAGTTGGTTTTAGTGTCGTCCTTAACACCGTAACATGTAAATTTTGACTTTGAGAAGCGATTGCGCGAAAACTACGAGAGACAAAAAAAATTTCATAAGAGCAAAATTTAGTCACATTTTGTGTCTAAAATAAGAAAAAAATCTGGAACAAATATAAAAATAAAAACATGACATTGAATGTTGCTGTATACCGTGACCTTGAGAAACCATAGCAATATTCGCCTGGAGCATTGTTAGGAAACCGCGGAAAACAGTAACTTGGATGGCCGGAGCCGGAGATCGAACCTGGGTCCTCCCGAATGTGAGGCCAACGTGTTACCGTTTTTTTTTTTATTAAAATGTTTGGTGCAGAGGCGAGGCGGAAGTTTCCGCATCATCACTGCACCAAACATTCCCCCCTTTAATGTGACTTAATTTGAGTGACCGCAGTACTTTTCGTGAGACAATTTGTATAGTGACAATTTTTGAGACCAATTGGACAAACACAAATTAACACCCAGCCAGACCTGGGAATCGAACTCAGAACCCCTCGCATCAAAGCCGGCCGCTCAACCAACTGAGCTACAGGGGGTCGGCCGTTGCACCAGCTCGCTCGGTAATAGTTCCCAACCTCCTGTAAAATGCTCACACACCTAACTGGCATCACAGTCTCGTGACCAATGAAATGGTAAGTACAGGGCAGTGAAGTCTAGTCTGTCACACATTAACAACAACGCGAACTTCGTAGGTATTTAATTATAACAAATTAGACTAGTGAAAACACACTGGTTACATGCGAATTCTCACGGATTAGTCTTTGGAGTATCTCCGCTATTCAACGGACAGCTAGATTTCACAATTACGTCACTCGGAAGCTGTGCAGTTATGAAAGTTCTGAAGATCATTTTCACGGTACAGTCTCCATGATGAACATCTTACCTGCTGTCTATAATCACGAATCTGAAGAAGACTGTGTACACCGTCCAGTGAATGCTCCACCATCCCGAATGTATAACTACACTCGTAGTCACGTAATAAAACCACTTGATAGAAGTCTCCAAATCGTAAAGTAAAACATAAACTAGATAACTGTAAATGGGATTAACAGTCATGACGTACTAGCTGACAACCTTGGGCACTGTTAACTAGTTTGAACGGGAAGTGAATGTTAAAATTATTCGAGCTCTCTATCAAACCACAGTTTATGAGGGAGTAAAAAAAAAACATCAACATACGGATAGAACGGTTTTCGAGTGCACTGCCCTACGTCGAACTTCATACGAGGTTGTTATTCCAGTCGGAGGGATTATTTTGATGAGGCGCGGTAAGACCATTAGGGACTTGATGCTCCAAGAGGAGCACCGTTAACGAAGACGTACTGGCAGGGTGGAAGTAAATCTCCTTACGATTAGACGTACGTCGCTGCCAGCAGGCGTGCCGGACAGGTTGAAAGGATAAACCCACGCCGAACAACAGCCGACATGACGGCTCCAGAGAGCAGATACTGCGGAACGATAGAAGTGGTTGCTTCCACCACGGCGAAGAAACAGACTGATAGAAACACTTGCGCTGTGCTGCAGAGGTACGTTTCCTATCCTCAGACCTCACCAAGATGAACGGTGAGCTAAGGGCCATGGGTAGCGGAGGTATAGGCGTTCACTATTAACTGAGCACTCAGCGGAACTTATTATTAAATTAAAATTATGTTTTATTAGGTCAATATATGTTAACTTTTGAGAGAGTTGAAACATTTGCACTAGTTGTTATTTATATGGAAGTTTTCATATTACAAATAGTAAAGATGGCTGCAAAACATCTTAAAGAAAACTTTATGCAGTGCTCATTTTATCATAAACGGCCTATAGTGGTTGTGCGCATGCGCCATACGTAGCAGTAAGTGGTATGCGACGCCAAAAATACCTACCAGACGGTCTTGAGTAGCACGTGATGCGCATACGGTATCTTAGTGTACAATCTTCCGTTCGTTTACATGGTCTGGTGTTCCAAGTAGCATGCTACTTGCTGCCTTGGAAGCACGTCGCACTAAGTGTGAAAACCGCCTAAAACACTCGACTTTCTGTAGGACCACAGTGTTCGATCCCCAGTTACGGCCGTTCTTATTTCAATTTTACGGGGTTTTCTTAAAGATCTCCAGGCGTTTTATGAAAGGTTTCTTAATTCAGGCTCTACCCAATTACCTGCGTCCCACCTCCCCCTCATGTACCACTACACTGTAAAAAAAAGGTACTAAAGAGACTGGAAACTTTGTCACCCAATACATATCATGGAGCACTTACCATTTGTCTCGTAAACAGAGTAACTGTCGAGCACTGATACTATGTAAGTCTGGTACCACCAATATACAATTGACAGTTTCCATATATATATATATATATATATATATATATATATATATATATATATATATATATATATATATATATAAACACATCGCTATTGAAGTGCGAGAAATAATTTGGTGATATTATATTTTAACTCTCACGAGCCTTGGGATTCTACCGGCAAATCATAGACGTGTGGTGTTGCAGGAACGTTATTGTAATTGACTCAGTCAAATGATGTACATATACGCGCTGCCAACAACCATGAAGCAGAACTGCAGATGGGCACATAAGGCACTGAAACAAAGTGGGGCAAAATTCTTTTCGCGGAAAACAGGGGTCCCTACGTATCTGTACTAACTCACGTAATCAACAAATAGGTAATTTTATTCAGCATTTTCCGAAGTTACATGTAATAACCAGCGGCGGCCCTAGGGCTGTTGCCAGGTAAGGCACAAGTTGCACAGAACTGTATATGGTTGTGTAGTAGTTGACGCTATAGCCACAGACACACTGGTATATAGGTGTCGCTTATTACTGACTTGTCACAACATAATAAGTAGCCAGTACTCATTGGTATACGGCAGTGCGTTCACACGAGTGTACAGGTATTGGCAACTTGTGCCCTTCCTGCCAACAAACCTCGAGCCGCCACTGACCCTAAGTATCACCAATTTTGTTATAAAACAAACCAAAATAAAGAAAACAATATTTTGCGAACGAACGGTGGATTATCATGCAAAACGCCTGTATAGATTTGTGCATCGTATGACTGCCCTTGGCTCTGATTTTTTTTTCAAAACATTCCGTAAAAAACGTTTTTGAGTTGTTTGCACAAATGGCTTTAAAACCAGCCAAGCATTAACCACGAGGCAGAGCTATATATATGTATATACGTCATTGGAACAACTTGGTGCAAAATTCTTTTCGTAAACACATAATTGGTAGAGCCCCGGAAATTTCGCGGATTCAACTGAGGAGAGGTTGGATTTCTAAGTCATGTATATGTTGGAAACTATTTCGATCGGGTCATTGTTTATTAAACGTGACCTTGCGGACTCCGAACCAATGGCGGACATGCGTAAAAACGCTCACGGACTCCTGCGCTACATCGTCAAATGTTCAAATGCTCACTCACTGGAG
>PNEQ01097235.1:0-24474 GCA_003012365.1 Medauroidea extradentata | reverse complement strand
CACTGCGATAAATCTAAATGTTTTTTTTCTCTCTGCTCTATTCTGCCGTAACCCACTCTGTTAATACAGAGAGTAATTATGTTTACATTATACTTAACACAATATACATTACAACAGCATAATAAATACACTTAAATCTTACTACCTTAAAATAACATGCCAGGGTTTTACCGAGTTACTAAAATTACTAATATGTGCGCAAATGTCTTAACGTCCCCAACATGGACTCTCATTTACATACTGTAATCTCCACGAGATATCGTGGTATGTTACAATTCTTTTCGCGAAAAACAGGGGTCCCTAGTTATTGGTCTTCAGACAGCTCCGTTGTGTCAGACGTGACCCTGCCATATTTGTTGCGGGAAACTGTTTTCAAGTGTACGTTGGCGCAAAAAGTTTACGCGATATACCATAATGTCTAAGCAGGAACTGGAAAATTTCGCGAATTCAATGACACGTATGCTAGTATCTATCGTATTAGGCATACTCAAGCCCCGTATATTCGTTCATTGTCTGCTGTTCCACAAAGTAGCAGCTAGTGGACAAATAGTCAGGGCTTGAGTATGCATAGAGTAGTTTCTTCTAGCCTACAGCTCATTGCATTCACGAAATTGTCCAGTCCCTATCTCTAAGTATTATCCTTTCTGTGCATAACAAATGAGCTGCGGGTATTGGTTCTCTACGATAGATATAACACGCTCAAATCACAAGGGGCTTACAATGAGTTTCTTACAGAGGATAAACCAAGCAGTTATGGACAATAATTCACGCTTTGTATAGTGATAGCCATACTTAAACTTTTATTGCAACACCCAAACTTTATGGTACACAGGTACTGAAGACGTTAAAGGAAGTGAAATGTATGAGTCATGTACGACGCATTAGCTATAAAATATTGCAATGACACACCGAAAGTATGGTGCTATATGTTTCTCAGAACAGCTAATGGAATGCAAGAACATAGGTTTGGGTACAGGACTCCAGAAGTGACGCTTTGGTATTGTGTGATCCCACGTTTATTTCGATAACGTCCATACACATTGGTTGTCGTATTCGATTCGTAAGACTTCGTCCTTCACATTCAATGTCATAAGAAAAAATATCCAACACTACAGATCAAAGTAAAATAAAATATATAGAAATGACACGGGAATTAGTTATAAAAAGCAGTATTTTCAACATCGTGAAAAATAATATGGCTAAATAACTTGCCGTATAAGTGCAACAATTAATTTTTCCGATATTACTATTGTATTAGTTAGATAATTTTAACATTTTTGTACTAAAGGTTACCTAAGGTCGGTCGATGTCATAATAATAAAATGTGATGAGCAGTTAGTTGTGACGTCATAACACGTCAGGTGGCGACGCACATTTTCAAGACACTAACTTCAAAATAGTCGAAAACATTTAAATCGTTTGCTTCAGAGGTTCACAAGTGTTTTATAAATAAATAAATATATAACACATGCGTTTCTACGCGCACACACTAATTTTGAAACTAATGATCATATTCATACACAAATATTTGACATTTTTAAAATGGAGATCTCGTGTATGCATTTTGATCATAAATTATTGATAAAATATTTTTCAATATTTAAAATCCCTCAAGATTCAACTTATTTGTTCAGTTTTGCAATTTTGTTATAAAAGAATTTTAAGCGAAAATACAGAATAGCTCATTGTTGAATAGCTTTAATTTTCTGTAATAACAATAATACAGAGTCTGTATTTTGAATTTTGCTAACTGGGAACATAACGATGAATCCAGGACCTGGGAGAGTACGTAGAATAAGGTTGATTTTTCCTCCCTTTCCACTTGTCTCGTCGACTTTAAACGAAGGGTACTCAACTGAGAATAGTCATGAAGTTAAGGACTCATATTTATTTTCTTTGTAGTGCAGACAAAATAAACAAATTACGAACGCAAAATTACGCCACAGTTAACACGAATGGTTATTACTAGAGCTACGATTTTGTGACGAAAAGATTTTTGCACCATTTTGTTTGAATGCATTACGTGCACTTCTGCAGTTCTGCTGCATGATCAGTGAATGGCTGTTTTAACTCTCACTCGTCAGGGAGGTCTACTGGCCAATCACAGAATTTTGAAGTCACAATAACTTTATTTTGATTGGTGCAGTCAAATGAGAGAAACAACTGACTAAAGACACGCTACCAATAACCATGAAGCAAAGCTGCGGATGTGCACTTAAAACACTGAAACAAACTGGTGCAAAAATTTTTTGCTGCCAATATTGCCCCTGTACTTATTACAAGGTACCCGGAAAATTCGCAAAGTAATTTGAGAAGACGTTAGATGTAAAACACCTGTGCACATTTACTAATTTCGTGACTGGGTAACTGTGACTGAAATTTTCCTTGAGGACAGTGACGAAATAGCATAATTACATGAAAACACTCACTGATTTCCACACCACACTGCCAGGCTTACTATTGGCCACTCACTGGAACATCAGCCAATGAGCAAGTAGTTACACTAGAGTACACAGGACTGTGGGTGGAGTCGTCTGCTGGCCGATGAACTCGCAAAACTTCCGAGTCTCTATTTGTTAACTATGTGACACAACGCAATTTGTCGGGTGACGACAGCCAAGTTCAGTATCGAACCAGGGCTTGTGACACTTGAATGTTGCGTGGCACTGTCCCATCGCAGCCCTCGTGCAAGTAATTGGGAGCGAAGAGTCCATGAGGGATGAAACGTGACATTTAAAAAGTTTGCCGCATGGAAGTGGTGAGGCACTCTTCAAAGTCAGCTATCTGCTTTGCATCGTATTTTGTAAACCAAAAAATAAACAAGTGTTAGAGACACTGTAAAATCGCGAACATATTTAAATTCAACGCAGTCTCCAAAAAAAGAAGTAGAATACTTACTCTTCTATGATGACAATGGTTTCTTTGCACGATATAAATAGATTTGGGACAAATCACCTACGTTCTATGTTTAACAGGACAAGTTCTAACTGGGCGTGTTAACGAGAGAGAAAGCACATTAAATAAACAATAACCAATACGATATAAAACCGTTGGTTGTTGGTACATGTACCACGCGTTTTTTTTTTCTTCAGAGTTCCGAACCGTTCAATAAAATCTTCGATTTTTTTTCGTGCCATTATGAAATTCTTCATTACTCGCAGTAGTTTAGTTGTAATCTGGTGAATGAGGGATCATGTCATAAAACTGAGCGAACTGACTTTACTCTAGCTCATGAATTATTGTAAGCACTTTACGTGTAGCTGGAGTTCAACTCCACTGTAAGAAACACTTCCTCAAATGTTTAGGAAGTAATTAACCTAAACACAGTATGGGACAGTTACCATACTTCCGCCTTGTAAATATGCAAACTTTTACTATTGTTACAATACAAGTCTGGTAATTTTAGTATACATTTGACTGTTTTATAAAATAGTTTAGGAATGCTACCTTGGATGTCTGGGTAACAATTCTACCATTCTTACTTCCTTAGCGCTCCTATACGCACATGTGGCAAATTTACAAACTATTTTTTACAGTGTCTGACATTGTATTTATATTGGTAGAACAATATTATTGAAACTGTTCAAAGAAAAAACTAAATATATCGGATCAGGAGTGTACCCCGAGATAAGAATATCGCATCCTGAATTGCAAACTTATGATTGGGCGCATACCCATGATTTCCGTTATTATCCGATAGATTTAAGGCCGGGCCAGCCGCCGTTGTCTGCACAATTGTAATAACTGTATACGATGACACGAAATGAGGTATTACAACTAACGGTCACCCGAATCAGGAGGGGGGGGGAGAAGGAGAGGCGATCCCGAAGAAAACCCGCCAACCCGTGGTGTTACCCGGCACGATTCCAAAAATCCTACGACAGACCCCGCCGGGAATGTAACACGGATCGCCATGTTGTGAGGCGAGCGCTCCAGCCACTGCGCCATCCGCGGCACTACCAGGGCATAATGATGCTTGTTAGGTACACTCTCATTGCACGAAGAAGGATCCAGTTACAGCAGTGCAGTCTGGAGGACTCTTGAACATAGATCATCCGCGAGCTGGTGCCGAGGCCATCAATCATCGCGCTCACGACACCAGCGGCTCCAGTTGCGACTTAGCGGCTCATGCGCAGACTGATATTACGAGCCAGTACATTCACTGGACGAGTACACAAGAGTGTAGCGGAAGAAATGCAACTATGGCTCAGCCGTTCTGCGCAGGCAGTAGCAGTAACAGCGGCGCGCAATAACCGTTATTGTAGTTTTCATACCTTCACTCGAAACAATAGTTAGTACATTTGCCACACGTTCGTATAGGAGCGCTAAGAAAGTAGGTATAGTAGAATTGTTTCCCAGACATCCATAATAGTACTCCTAAACTGGTTTATAAGTAGGGACATGCAAAATTCGCGTTATTTTCTGGCAGCTGACTAGACTCCAAGTGACTATAGGCTCGTTCGACGTCTCCCGCTGGCCGATATCACAGACTAAATAGTAATACAGACGTGAAATGACGTGGCGGCTCGTTTGATATAGGCGAACTTGGCCGCTTATTGGCTGCCCGAGGCTGTAGACTCCAGCCACGTGTCTGTTTGGCTCCTGCATGTTACTACAGGTTTCCTATTGGCCTGGTTACCGTCTAGCAGAGCAGCTGCCTCACGCTGATTGGCAGTAGGTGTTTCCGCCATGTTGCTGGCCAGGGAAGCCATTTTGCTGGCGTGTGTGACTGAGTTCGCCTTCCTGCCGACTATTTCACTTCTGTATTCCTAAATATTCTGTGCCGATATTGTCGTGACTTGCCGCAGAGAATGCTTACACGGTAGTCTGTAAAGACGCAACACACGTAAATGACAACACATAAAAGTTTGTAGCCAATTAAAAGGCAGATTATGCTCCTTTATGTGTAGGAAATTGAAGTTTTATCTGCTACGAAAAGATAACGCGAATTTAGCATGTCTCTATTTATAAGCCATTCAAATGTATACTAAAGTTACCAGACTTGTATTGTAACAACTGTAAAAGTTTGCATACTTACAAGACGGATGTATGATAACTGTCCAATATTGTGTTTAGAAGTTTTTTTTTACAGTGAGCAAAACCGATCTTTCAATTAGAGCATGACATTTTTAATTCTAAGCCAGTCTTAACTAATTTTAATTAATTTAAACTTATTTAAACTAATTTAAAACAAGCGTAATCTAATTGTCACATAGGAAAGGAAATACACGCATTCGCATGGACTTTTTAAGACGCACTTGCATTTCCCCTCCTAGACTCTTTTGACGAGTACCACTCACTCTACAACCAACCCATTCAACATTCAGTTCTTGCATACCCCTAACGCGCGACTAGGCGAGGATGAAATTGTGGTGGTCCGCAACTCCATTCCACTGAACGTGGATGAGAAGACAACACAACACTAAGGGCCGTATCTATAAACGGCTTTCGGTTGTTATTCAGTCACTGAATGTCTCTTTTCTGGCCATATCACGCACTATAAACATTTACCGGTGGTTGGTTGACTGCCTGGAAGTGAAGACCCATCTACTTTCAGGTGAATGTGGTCAGACTGTGATTCGAAATGCTGTTCATCTGTTTTCACTGTGTTTTAATAACAATGGCGGCTGATTGTTTTCTCTGGAATAACCTGTAAAACGATACTTGTCACATAAGTAAATACAAAATTTGTAAAAATATTGTTGATTGGCATGGGTTAAGGATTTACGTACATGAAAGATTTCAATAAACAGAGGCTACTGTTAAGAATACCAGATCTGTTTAAAGTATATGCAGTATTCCATGCTGGGTTTGCTACAATGTGGGACTTTTCACAAACCAAAATTATTACTGCAGTTCTGTATATGTTTGCAATTTTTTTTACATTTGTTAACAGCATTGTTCGAAAATGACGGTAACACATGTTAACGAAAACGTTTTGTGTATGTTCACGTTTTATCTTACGTTTTTATGATCTTAATATCTTCTTTAGCTTCTTACGATAACTATGTCAGCAGTAAAAAATAAACCATTAAATTTAAAATGTTCTCGTACTTTCGTCAAGTGGCTCGTGTGAATCAAGTTATTTTAGCTACAGTGTTATGAACTACAGGGTAGTCCACTGTCCCGCATCATAGGAAGAACTTACACTAAATGTGTGTGAAGTAAATCACAGGATGTGCTCAATATGACCGTTTGAAACATCCTAACACGGCTGCAGGTGATCATGCATGTTCCAAAGAGAAGGATAATCTCGGCACGCTCTCCAATAGTCATCATGGATCACCTGCAGCATGAAGAACACAACTGCCTATGATGCGTGACTTTTGGGCCAGCCTGTATATTTTCAAAGTGGTCTCATAGAAGGTATCTTCCTTTAAGGGGACCGTCTCGGTGAACTTGTTTTACGCGTTCTTAAAGTGCGTAAGAGGTAAGTACGAGACAGCACTCTCACTGCGCCTGTCACTGAACTATCGTGCGGTCATCTCTCCTCGCCGACAACGCGTCTGTGACTCTGCCATTTTGTGACAAAATACTAAAGATAAATGTGTATTGTACACGCCTATACTGTTTAAAATATTCTGCGCTAAGATTTACATTCCTATAAAAGACCGTAAATACAACAATTGTCGCATTTTTGAGTCGCTATAAAGTTTGCTCTAACGAGTAGTGATGAAGTTGAGATTAGTATGCACACTTGTAACAAAAAAAAATTCCAATGCACATATCATCCACGTGTGGCGAACAGTTTTATAATAAAATATTAAAGTTTGAAGCTCTACACGCTCTCGCGTCGTGGGCAGAAGGCAGCCACCTTAATTAGAGTCGGCAACGGAGTTAATAATATTTTTCTTACTAATTTTGGGTCAGTTATGTTAGTAGCGTATCGGATTTGCATCTTTTTCGAAATCACTCAATTCAAATTCTGGGGTTGAGAATTAGCACACAGAGCATGGCAATTTCTACTTCAGATTACTCTCCTTATATAAAGTAAAAAGTCACCTTCTCTAACGATGCCGCTCTTTACGTGACATAAATCCCAATAAAATAGATACTAATGTATTACTTAATCGCTTACTGGCTCAATATTTTTTGGTATATAGAACTGAAGAACCATAATTGTTAACTGAACGGTTTCTGTGAACATACGCAATTGTGACAAATGATGCAGAGTTGCTGAAAAATAATTACAATAAAACTTAAATCAGAAAAGAATAGCCAGTATTACCGGTGTCGACAATAATAAACTTACAATTCTGGAACGGAATATAGTCGCACAAAAAAAAACATTACAAAAACAGATAAGAGTAATGAAATAAAACGACTTGAGGTGTATGAAAAATAATGAGAAAAAAATAGACGAGGACAGCGATGAAACAAAAGACAAGCAACGACACAAATGAAAGTGAGCACAGACAACACAGCAAATAAAACACAGACGAAAAGTAGCAGGATTCCTGTGACGACAACAGACGAGAATGTATCCTCTACTGAGGTATGTTTCTGCCTTCAGGAACTCCAGCAGATGAGGACGGAATTCATAATCAAAGGCTCGTTTGGCAAGTGAGTAGCACTTCATAAAACAATGCTTATTTGTCAAGCATTACATATTTGAGAAATCGTAAACCTCTACTTGACGAAATAATACTTAAACAGGTACTACTTATATAGACCTGGCTATCCTTAATGATGTAACCATCCCCTACTACGTGATACTAACTTCAAACCTTAGTAACAGAAATATATTAATCATTTTAACTGTGATCTTATATTTGATAAATTGGTCAAATATCGCCGAAACTACACAACCTGCTCTCTGCTCGTAGTTTAGTGAAGTAGATGTACAGATCCTTCCTAATTTCGTAAAGCCTACAAAGTGGTTTATAACGACATTGAGGTATAGTAACGCTACGCAATATAAGTACCAACTTGATACAATCAAACTTGTATTTTATTTACAGCAGTTATTTTGTCAAAATAAATATTTTGTTAAATTTGGCTGCCAGTGCCGCGTTAAAGTAATTTCATTTTTATATATGATTAAAATTAAACAACAATATGGACGACAAAAACGTAAACGTATTTATTTAATATGTACACATATTTTTTTTTATTTATGCATTCTGCTAACTGTGAAATTAAAGCTAATATTCATATCACTCAAGTCGATGAAGTGTACATTTTACTTGAAAACGCGCATATTTGCCGATAAGAATATTTTTCTTACATTGTGTTTGAAGAATACGTTATATTTGAGAACGCTCATATTTGCCGATAAGAATATTTTACTTACAATGCGTAACACTTGACAGTAGCGTAAGAATGCAAATAATAGTGAAACGAAGTTCACAACCGCCAATAATTATTGTCGAACGTCCTTTGCTTACCAACTGACAACATAAACTCATCGCAAAGCTAGTTTTGAGCACACGCAATTTTTTGTTAATTAAAGCATCAATTATACTTGCAAACTTCTTATTGCACAGGCTTATAAAATATTGTGGCTAGGATCACGTACGCTTGTCGGTAATATTTTTTTTTAAATTATTTGTAGACAAACATTCGTTTACTATAACTAAGTTAATGTATTGACTTTTTTTTAAATATATTCGAACAGTTCGACAGTAATTTTCTATCATATATTGTAGGCCTGAACTAGTGCTTGACCGTATTCCATGCTGTCGTTGAAGTGAAGTTTATAAACGGCACTAATCATTTCCGGGCGTGGTTTTGCCTACCAACTGCTAACATAACTTCGTATCGAAAAATTGATTTTAAGCATGTTGTAATTTTTGTGAAAGATGTTATTAAATAAACGATTTTTGATACTGAGATTTAACGTTGCGATTTTATAATTATTTTTCTTTTTACTTCAAATCTAACAAGCTAATAGTGCTTGACGGATATGTATCTAGGTCATGGGCGAAGGTATACAACATTCGCTGTAATTCAATAAATATTTCCCTTGGTTTCATAAGTAGGTCTCAACAGTATACTGTCATTGTCTAAAATTGGAATGCTCTCGTATTATAAATACTGAACACGTATTTGACCGCATCTCATGCTGATGTTATGGTAGTGTAAATACGGTTATGGTAAATGAATTTGAAGCATGTTTTCTGTGGTAGTTTTTGTAAGAGATATAGTGGGCACAGTTTTTGTGCACAATGGAAACGACAATTTTTTTCATTTACGTGTCAACTTTATAATTATATATTTGTAAACATATTGCTGTAATATGCGTGTATGCAGTGTTCATTAGGCCAAAGTAGGTCTTCATTTGAATGTTACTTAGATATTTGTCGTTTATATATAGTGAATATTTCTCTGCAATGATATGTTCCTAACGGCTGAATAAAATCACGGATTCATTGGCCTATAAGTAAAGATGACGTTTTATCGCGGGAAAACTTTACTGTTTGCTGAATTTCAACACATGTTCAGCTACCAGAAGATTATTGGCATTAGCTTGTACTTGGAGCCGTTGCCCTATTTGAGCCAATAAGAATCCCGATATTTTAATATTTGACGCCTGTTAAAGGTCTGCAGACAGCTACGTTGTGCCAGAATTATATCACTGAATTATACATTTTGCAAGAAACTACAGCGGTTACGAGGGTATGTTGACAAAACTCATTTTCACGATATACCGTCATCTCTACCGACCGGCTATTATCTGATAATATCTGTATACTCAAACAGACAGCAACTGCTCGCTGTCTGTTCGCTGACACAGTGAAACTACACAACTGGCCCAGTATTCAGTTTTTTGTTATTAGTTCTGCCACTTTCAGCGAGTGTCGGATAAACAATGAGTCAATTGCAGAAGTGACACTTGCATACTATTGTTTGAATGCTTGCATGTGCAAAAAAAAAAACGCGACTTCTTCAGGTATCTATGAAATGCATGTCTCAGTTTTGAGTTTAAAAATATTTAGTCTGCGACTTTTTCAGTACAAAATGTAAGCGTAATGTAGCGCTGAGTTATTTTTCAAGCCAAAGAAAAAGCAGCATGAAAAGTGATATACTAATTCTCATACAAAATCCTTTCAGGCACCTAACACAATAAGAGTACTTGCTATAACTTTAAGAAAGAGGTTAAGTATTCGTACTTAGGTTTGTTGAATTATTGTTTTCCGTTTTGTTCAATGTACATTTTAAACCATTTATTTTCTAATAGGTCTCAAATGTGAAGAAAATAATTCCTTACATAACGTATTTTACGTATTCCTTACTAAAGAATTAGTACTGTCACCAAGACAGCAGGCTTGATGAAATAGTACTTATGTACTTATATACGCAAATAAGCAATGCTTAATTTACTATTAATACAAGCAAAACCACTGAAAATTGGGGTAAATATTAAAAATCATTACTCATCGTATACCGGCCAAACTATTTATTTCATACATATAGTTCACTGATGAAAACTTTTGCTAGAAACGTTATAAGTAGTCTTGTATAAAAATGTTAGGTTAGGTTATTTTATGTTAGTTTAGGTTAGGTTGAGTTAGGTTGTTTTACATTAGTTAGGATTATGTTAAGTTATGTTAGATTAGTTTGGGTTATGTTATATAATGTTAAGTAACCTAACCTCACCTAACCTAACATTAAGTTTAGTCAGGTTAGGTTACCTAACCTAAACTATTCTAATCCAAACTAAACTAACCTAGCAAAAATTTCACCTAGGACTTTTATAGACATCATCAGTAGTCCTAGGCAAAAAAAAATTATTGCCAGGCAGAAATGGCTCGTGGGTTGTTGCCAGGTGGGGCTACGTACGGACAGTCGGAACTGTACACTCTTGATGAACGCGCCGTAGACCAACGCCCATGAAATATTTGCCGGCTACTAGATCTGTTGTGACCACTCAGTAGTAAGAGGCACCTGCCCGTCAGCATGTCAATGACTGTAGCCCACAACCATGTACAGATCTTGACAACTGCAACCCTACCTGGCAACAACCCTCGAGCCGCCACTGTTGATAGGTTAGTTTAGGTTAGGTCAACTAAAAGAAATTAACCTAACCTAAACTAACGTAAAATGACGTAAAAATTTTTTTTTACGTATAACTACTTATAATGTCTCTAGAAACCTTTTTCATCAGCAAATTTTTATACCAGAAATCAAGTTTGACCGATACACGATGAGCAGTGATTCTTAACATTTACCTGAATTGGAAATCGAAATCATAATTAATCATGAATGTAAATAGTACTTGTTACAAGCATTGCTTATACCACCGCTAATAATTCCGCCTGAGGGTCTTGTGGGCCTATAGGAACACTCCTACATATAGCTCAACTGGTAAGAGTATAGCTGTTGCTTGTTCACGCAGCTTGCAATGGGTTTTCGTGCAGTAAGAATTGATTCATGTTCAATTTCGTACCTTTTCGTTTAGTTTATAAATATTTTCTGTAGTAATTCATTGTATATATTTAAGTTATTTTCTTTTAAATGTAAATGAATCCAAAGATTAATTTTAATTTTAGTTAGTTGAAGTGTTTGCTTTGCTGATATTTTTTTCAGCAACTTGGCAACATAACCTCGCAATGACGTATGTCCACAATAACTGTTCAGTTTATTTTACTAACCTATCACAATATTCGTCCAAATATGTTCGTAATGGTTAGTGTATTTTCAAATATAAACGTACCTGGTGATTATGTACTGCACTAGTCGGTAAGACACTGACCATGGGAATGATTGGCCACTGAGTCGGGTGCGTCATTTGTTGGTTCAGGGGGAGGGGGGAATGCCCTCCCTGGATTTAGAATTGTAAGTGTATATATTTTTTATTTTGTTATTTAAATAATACTAACTTACGCACATAAAACTGAAGTTTTATTATTAAAGTTTATAATTTATACATGCTTAATTAATAAAAAGATGCAACAAGGTCACTGTCGCAAAAAAAAGTCTTGCCCCCCCCCCCAGAAAAACCTGAAATTACGCCCCTGCACTGAGTATCGCGAAAAACTCCTGACAAACGAGGCATAATTCTGGCACGTTTACATATAAGCAATGGTTGATAAATAATTTGTCGCCGTATTGATGGCAAGTGCCACCATATTACTGTTTTGTACTGCACGAAGTGTCTCATTGGCTTCTCAATTCCTAGCTATTGCGTGGTACGATGTTTCATGGTTATTGGTCTACGGCACGTGCATCAGATGAACGTACACTTCTGATCACCTGCCCTTCTTAATAACTGTGATTCCTTGAAACACTTAAGGGCGTTGGACCCCGTAATATTTCATTTTCTTTGTATTTGTGCCAAACATTGTTCAACTTTTCCACATCAGATATCACGTCAATTCCCCAATTAAAAATAAATTAGAACCCATAGGTGTTGCATAATCACTCACCAAAGTCACAAAAATACCATTTCGGTGTAGCCAAAATCCAAAAAAGTAATTAACTAATGAATTGAAAACTACAGGAACTGGAAGTCAGTGTATCAACGCATTTTAAGACATGTTTGATAAAAGTTAGTTTTGAAAATTTCTGTAGTAGCCATAGTCAAAGTTATGCAAAAAGAAACTCATTTTCATAATATTAAAAATAATGAAAATGTATCGCTTTGCGTTTACAAAATTGTCTTGAAGTAGCTCACACCATTAAGTACCAATATGATTTATCTTGTTTCTGCAAGTTAATAATTTTTTAGTATTTTCGCTACACCGCAACTGCCATTTTGTGACTTTGATGAGCGATTATGCTAAAACTATGGACCTAATTTATTTATTTGGGGAAATGACATGTTATCTGAAGTGTAAATGTTGAATAGTGTTTGGCACGAATACAAAATTTTGAATGTATACCGTTCCAACATACTTAAAATATAAATTTATGCAAACGTTTACAACCGTTCTGAAGTGGGGAATATGTTATGAGGCTACGAATACAGAGGATGATATGTTTACAATATTTACGGTAAATCACAGTAAGAACTACAGCTAAACTTATAGTAGCGAAATAATTGCGTTTTCTGTTTAACACACGCTAGAACTCAGACAATTATAAGTTGATGTCACTTTCGCAGTTAGGATTCAATGTGACACCTCCGAGGCGCTAAACCAATAATAAAGTTACAACTGAAGGCGTATCCAATCATGTGTTATTATTGTGTAGAGACCAAGAAATGTCACGGGATCAACGACCTGCCGGCTAAACTCCACAGTCGTGTGTACACTCGATCGTTAGCTAACATGCTAATTGGCTGCTTCTCAAGTGAGTGGCCAGTTGTACATGAGACAAGGTATCGCAGGAGTCAGTGAGTGTTTTGATGCATTTCTGCTATTGGTTTAAAGTTATCAAGGAAGAGTTTCTTTAGCTATGGCCCAATCGCTAAAGTAATGAACGTGTACACGTGTTTGAAATCTAACGTTTTCTCAAATGAATTCGTGAATATCCCGGATCTCAATTACTGTGTCAGCTGCGGCCAACGAGCAATTGATGCGTACCTGAGTACACATACATTCTTGAAGGCTAGCCTACATGTCAATGGAGCCGCGGGGTTTTCCTGTCTCTAGTAACAGTGCATGCTTAGGCTAGTCCTCCAAACAGTAATGGGCGTCACCAGGAATTATTTCAAGGGGGAGGGCAAAGATTTAGAAATTTAAGTTTAGTTATCATAAAACTAATATGTTATAAGCAAAAAATTATGCTTTTTGAAGTGTCGGACGACACAGACCATTGTTTTGCAGCATTCGACGCAAATTAAGACCTTTTCAAAGTGCCTCACACAATTAGTGACCTTTTTTTTGTAGGAGTCACAAAGTTCCAGGGGGGCAACTGCCCCCCCCCCTTCGTGACGCCCATGCACGCAGTGCTTTTTTAAATATACGAACTCAACACGTAAATTGATTGTAATGATGTCGTTACTACCTATAGTTCATGCATCAGAGTCGTTTGTCTATACTGGTAGCATATAAGTACAACGTTTACGTTTTATGTCGACCACGCAGTAAACAGTGTCGCAGAAATCAAGAACGCCTGTATGTTGAAGAGCCAGCAGAACTTGAAATGTGGGCAAACGTTACACAGGCATTTAACATCAGGGTTGCTCAATTGCCTTCAAACAATCAAATGTCAGTAAAGTTAGCCCGCATTGATAATAAAGAATGACGTACAAAAGTCACCTTATTTTCTACCAGCATAAAATATCCAACTCGCTCGATGTCTCCAGTTGGCTTACGCACGGAGAGTGCTTCTGGCCAATGAATTAAATTTGCCAGAGTATATTGGCCTATCTAACGCAGGTAAATCACATTGAGAGTCATGGCCAATGTAATCACTGGATTTGCACTTGTCAGTGGATTCTAGTGTGTTGCCAAATTGATGGAGTTATGCATAAGAGAACCAATCAACAAATTACTGGAGTGTAAATATTCAAGGTCATCGTCTACTCTGCCATAAAACCTGGTTTTTCCGGTCTCTTGATTTTATTCAAATATTATTATTTAGTACTTGTTCTTTTTCTAGAATATGTTTCTTAACTTCTTCTTCTTCTACTTGATATGGCCATCTCAAAGTAAATTGCTTTGTGGATTGGTTCCATTCTGCATAACTTGAATTTCGCAGGCCCCTTACAATAAATCGTAAAAAATAAAGAATTACAAAATTTAAAAAAAAATTATCTTCTTAATATTATCAAATCTCGAACATAAAAGCAGTTGTGTCCTTGTATCATTAACAATTTTGTAAATAAAACGTCACAGCCAAGTCTACCGATTACATCTCAAAGTTATTAAAATATACGGAGTATAATATTTAAAGCAATCAGTTAATTTTTTTGTAAAAAATGTATTCCTTTTCAAACACTACTAATATATTAGTGGGGAATCTAAATATGTTAATTATCAAAATCAATATAGTCTACGTGGATGTAAGTTATATACTAATTCAGGGGATTTTCCAGGGGCCTGATAATATTCTTATTCTAACGCCGTTTACTGAAGTGAAGAAGTGAGGGCGGCTTGTTGGGAACCATTAAAAGTAATAACTAATTGGTTATTGATACAAGCACATTCACTGTGAATTTTTAAATACTTTAAAAGACTGGCAAAGTTTTATTTAATTTATCTACCTACGAATCTAGCCACCGAAATGTTAATTTGGGTAACGAATTAGAGAAATAATAACTTCTCATGTAATAATAAAAAATAGCACACTTTAATCAAAAGTTTTACCACAAAGCAGAGCTGCAGGTGTTTAAGTAAGGCATTGAAATAAGTTGGTGCCGAAATCATTACATTTCTATTAATAAGCGGCACCTGCAATCCAGCGTGTCATTGGCTGTAGCGTCAACTCGTTCTCAGTTCTGTACAGTTCTCGGATATGCAGACCGGCCTACTTTGCAACAACCTAATGGTCGTAACTGGTCAGGCCATTATTTCCGTTAGTTGTGACAACGTTAGTTACTGGGGAAAATTGCGATAGTTTTTTATATCAGCCTACTCTTCAAATTAGTATAGCGACCGGCGCTTTATATTACTGAAATATTTTTGTATGCCACCGTGTAACTATTCACAGATATTATCAAACATGTTCAGCGGAAGCACATGAGAGTTAGCACTGGCCCAGTCAAATAGGAACATGCGCGTTTCTCGCGACAAATCGCCAAAACTAGACATGATACACAATTCATGTTTTTCACTAGTTCAGATGTAGTGAGTCAAGTAGAGTGGTAGTTGTGAAATTATTTTCTTCAGAGCGCCGATCTTACATAGTTTTTGCGACCTGACGAAGAGTTCCCAGTGGAACGACGAAGCGAAACGAGTGGGGTCAGCGGGTTGTGCAAGCAGCAGGAAGGGGGGGGGGGTGTATTGTCCATCGTATAATCGTCCTCACACGACCAGCAGAATGGCAGCCGGGCTGTAATGTCGGTCGCCACAGCTGGTGTTTAACTACCCGCACAAGCCGGCGAGGAATAGGGCAATCCTTTGAAAACTCCGCTCGATTGCCGGCCCAAGTACCATCCTGCCCTTCTACAGCGAGGTTCTGGCCAAACACTGGCCATTACCGTCGACTGCACACACAAGTAAGTAGTCCACCGATTTCTCGGGTCATTTCATCCCCCGCTGAATGTCTTCCCAACTCCTTTTTTATCCTTCACCAATATACTTTTCCCTAACAGAGTTTTTATTTGAACACTATCCGTGCGGAAATTTTTTAATGACATTCCTCTCTGGATTTAGCAGAAACGATTATGAAGATTTCAATAACCGACGAGTAGAGATGATGGCATATCGCGGGAAAACTTGACTGCTTGATGAGTTACAACCCACGTTCAGCTTACCAGAAGATTACTGGATTTAGCTTGTACTTGGAGCAATTACCCTATTTGTTTGAGCCAATAAGAGTCGCGGTATTGTAATATTTGTTGCCTGTTATTGGTCTGAAGACAACTACGTTATATCAGAAGTACGTATATCACCAAATCATACAAGTTGGAAGAAGATGCAGCATCTTTGGCTTATGTTGGCACAAGATATGTTCGCGATGTACTATAATTTCTGCCGAGGAGTAGAGACGTGTGAATTTCACAGATTCATGTGACAGTAGCCTAGATTTCCCAGTCCTATACACACTGTAACCATAATTTATTACTAGAGCCACGATTTTATGGCGAAAAGATTTTTGCAACATTTGGTTTCGATGCGTCATATGCGCACCTGCAGCTCTGCTATATCGTCTGTGATTGGATGATTTTACTCTCACTGGCCTTGGCAAATTATAGACGTACGGACTCACAATAATCGTATTCTGATTGGTGCAGTCAAATGAGAAACGTGTCTGAACAGAGACACGCTGCCAATAACATTGAAATAGAACTGCCGATGTGCACGTGAGACACTGAAACAAAGTGGGGCAAAAATCTTTTCGCGACAAAATCGTGGCCCTATTAATTACCCATTGGAAACTAACTGTACACGCAGGTAAAACGTGAGATCACAACGGATTATTGCAATATTTATTATTCACTTGCAGTCGTTACTAAACGTGCCAAAACAACAGTCAGTCGTCCAATTACAAAGTGAATGTGAAATATGCATTCTTGGCGTTCAACCTGATTTCGAATAAATCTACCAGTGAGTGGGGACTTCTGATTTTTGCGTATTGAATTTTGCAGCAATTAATTTAAATGTTTTACTCAGATACTTGCAGCTCTGTTTCGTGGACAATAATAGAACGTTTGAGATATTTAAGTGTTCGCTGCAATGGATGTTTACTATTAGAATTTATTGGTTTATGAACATACGCCATTGCTCATGTTTTGTTGACCGAACTTGTATAGAAAGACAAAGTAACAAAATACAAAAAAAAAAAACACAAAAAAAAAAAGCACAGAAAACGTAAGAAAAACAATACCAGAGGAATTCCGTCAGTTATTTTTTTTCAGCAAGAATTCTAACGACAGAATTCAGTCAAGAATCGCATCTTGGTGTTCAGACCAGCTGTGTTTCAGCCTGAAGACGGGGATAGATCGCATCCCCCGAAACCTTGCATTTTTTCGTTGGTTTGAACTTGTTTTGTGTTGTCTCTTGTTTTTTATTTGTTTGCACTGTCCACTATTTATGTCTACTTACATCATTTCTCATATTGGGAATCTGGTTTTTCTTTGTGTGTGTATTTTGTGTTTGGGCATTGTCAAATCAAATTCTTGACTGAATTCTATCTTTATAATTCTTGCTTAGAAATATATATAATATAAAAATAACTGACGAAATTCCTCTGGAATAGTTATTCATACGTTTTCTGTGCTTTTTTGTGTGTTTTTTTTTTGTTGTTTTTTGTCAGTTTGTCTTGCAATACAAGTTCGGTCAACAAAACATGAGCAAAAGCGTATTTCCACAAACCAATAAATTCTAAATAGGATGTTTGATACTCTCAGAATCTTGGGGTTCCACTCTCTGATCACAGACATCTGATTCACAATAACCATGTTCTGATTGGTACAGTCAAGTAAGTGAAGCCTCTACACAAAGACACGCTGCCAATAACCATGAAGCAAATCTGCACGTTTGCATAAAAGGCAGTGAAACAAAGTGCCGCAAAAATTTTGTCGCGAAAATTGTGGGATGTCTATAACAATGAGTAGAGACATGAACTTTTCGCGAAAAGAAATTTGCCTCACTTTGTGTCAGTGACTTGTGTGCACGTCTGCAGACTTGCTACACGGTCAGAGATTGGATGTTTTGACATTCGTGTGTCGTGGGGTTTTACACGCAAATCACAGACGTGTGGTGTTACAGTAACCTCATTGTGATTGGTACAGTCAAATGAGAAACGTCACAGTTCAAAGGCACGCTGCCAATATCTATGAAGCAGAACTGCAGACATGCACATAAGGTACTGGAACGAAGTGGGGCAAAATTCTTTTCGCGAAAAGTTCATGTCTCTAACAATGAGCACGGACACATATTACTGTCGGAAATATTTTTACAATTTATACATGATGTTTCTTAAAAAGGTTGAGTTACTCTCCACGCATGTTCCTCACAAAAAAATAACACGAAATCAATTATACACGACTTTCCAACTTATGTGCGTCCCAAGAATGTTTGAAGTATTACCAGTGAATTGCACATTTTACAGAATATGTGCACAAATTATCTGTAAGACTATGTTAAAAGACTAAATGAAAGCAGTTGTACAGGATGTGTGATGTTCTAACACTATCAACAAAATATATTTGTCAACTTTTATGGATTGCAACCCTTATGATGCGAAAAAATTATGTATTGTTAGTTCATCAGCATTTATTTGCGTATTAATAAGTAACACACAAAAACATTCATAAAAAGTTTGTATCATTTTGGCATAACCATAACCATTGCTCCAGAATAAACGCTGATGTTACACTACCAGGAAATACCGTAATATTGTTTGTACGCAACACAAAGTTTGGCTACAAGTAATTATGTTGTTAATTTTAAACATCACACAGTCCGTACCGATATATCCATTTAATAGTTTATAGGCCGTTCGAAATAAAGTGAACACTAAATATTTAACCTTTGAAAAATATCACTAGCTATTACTATACATAATTCAACATTACCGATAGTCACCTTACTGCTTGTATGGTTGGCAACGAAATAACACAACATAGTTCCGTGTTTATTCGTATTTAAATACAACAATACTGAAACAAAATCAACCGATAGCGATATAATTGTATTTTATATAATTAATAAACTTATTTTTATCAAACTATATATATATATATATATATATATATATATATATCGACTGAACAATTTATCTTACACACGCAAACATAAAGTGACGTGTCCCTGAGAGGTTAGACTTTTCCCGTCGTTAGCCGTTACACGTGGAAAGATACGAATTGGCTGGAAATAGATCTTTAGCAGGGCGTCTTCGAATGCTCACTTTATTCCGAACTGCCTATAGCAGAGTATTTCAGTTGTTTTGTAAAAACGTTTCGCTTAATGAGCATTAAACTGGTTAGGCTTCAATGGGACGTAACGCCCTTTGGATGCCCTTCAAATGGTAGAGTCGTAAATATGTTTTCGTCCTACGTTTTCCTGAGGAATACGCCTGCGGAGTATGCCCACAGACTAAATAGTAATGCAGACGTGAAGTGACGTGGCGGCTCGTTTGATACGGGCGAACTTCGCCGCTTATTGGCTGCCCGAGGTTGTTGATACCAGCCCCGTGTCTGTTTGGTTTCTGCGTGTTACGGCAGGCTTCCAATTGGCCTGGCTGCCAGCTAGCAGGGCAGCCGCCTTACACTGATTGGCCGTAGGCTTATCCGCCATGTTGCTGGCCAGGGAAGCCATTTTGCTGGCGTGTGTGACTAAGTTCGCTGTCCTATCGGCTATTTCACTTCTGTATTCCTAAATATTCTGTGGTATGCCCGTGCAGTTAAAAAGCATTCTGTATGTCCTAGTCTGTACCCAATCCAGAAAACGGTCCTTATTTGATTGGGCCATTTACAACTGTGTTACTGGCAGTAAACATGTGTAGTTCGAATGAAGGCAGCTTAAACGCTCAGCAACTAAATGCGACCAATCATTGATATTGATTAGATACTATATTTAGAGACAGTGAAAAATTGCGGTAAAATTGACCATTTGCTAGGCTCCAATATTTTGTGTGTAACACTGAATGTTTTGTATCTACATAGGCTATGGTTTATTTGAAGCGTTGTTTCTCTCTTCAACAAACCCAGTTACAACTGTACAGCTTGAACACATAGCGTGCGTGATTTGACCCAAAACATTTCACTCGTGTCACGGTTAATATACTACAGTTTATTGGAGACTATCGTAAACATTTTCGCGATTTTCCAGTGTATCTAACTATATTTTAAACTAGTGGAGACCGGAATAATTTTACAAATTCACTGGCCTGGATTATGTCTTTAACCTTAAACAAACAGAAGATGGTAGTTGGAAGCTCTCTATCACAGTTTAACCACATGTTTGCGTCTGCATTTAGTTGCATCTTTATTTCAGACTTAGCACCCTCCAGGCAATTTAAAGTAAATCAAGGATCAACTACAAATGCTATAATGAACTTACAGTCATTTAAATTATAGCTTGTTCCCAAAAGGAAACGCGAATTTTTGGGTACTTACACTGAGAAAAAGAAATGGTACTATAAAATATAATTGGTTTCCCTCAAACAAATGGTACGTTCATGTATGGCAGAACAAATATACATTTGGTAGAACTAAATAATATGTTTGGTGAAATATGTTTGTGCTTACCAAGCTGCATTTGTTTGAGTGAAACAATAAGAATGTTTTAGGTAACAATCCTGCTATTGTCCAGTTGTTTAAAATAGAAAATAAATTAATTATTCGCCAAGTTTCCTACTTCGGAGATACTATTCACGTTTCTAATCATGTACTGCATGTTTTATACAAAGTTATATTTCTTGGCAGAGGTGGGATTTGAACCCGAAAACCTAAAGTTATAAGTCTATTACCTTAACCACTAGACCAGCAGAACTATTGAAGGTTGTGTTATGATGATATACCAGGGAAAGTTAACAAAATTGGGTATGTGTTTATTAAACCGGTAGAAAATTAATGGGTTGCGTTTGTTACATTGTTTATTATTAATAACCACATTTAACAAAATTATATATTGAATGAAACAAAAACATAACTAACCAAAACGAATAAGTTGCCAGCGTGTCCGACATCTTGATCACGTTATACAAACAACTGTTTGTTTAACACAACAATGATATTACATTAACTGCGACTTGGTTATGCCAACAAAATATTGTTTAACTGAAACAAATACGTTCAACCATATTACCTGGTTACAGTAAAAAAATTTGTAAGTTTTTTTGTAAAGAAGGCGTTTGTAAGTGAAACATCGCATGTTTCAGTAAAACATATATTCCTCAAACAAATATATTTTGTTATGTGAACAATTTCTTTCTCTCAGTGTAGCAGTTAGAGCCTGTATGGAATATTTTCGCCAAACAAATGGCCGTACCAGTGAGTAGTAATAGTAATGTCTTCGAATACTGGCGTTTTTTTTTTTTTTTTTTTTTTTTTTTTTTTTTTTTTTTTTTTTTTTTTTTTTTTTTTTTTTTTTTTTTTTTTTTTTTTTTTTTTTTTTTTTTTTTTTTTTTTTTTTTTTTTTTTTTTTTTTTTTTCAGTTTTCACTTTTACTTGATCTGAAGACGGGAGCAGATGTCAGCTCCCGAAACGTCGTGAAAAGTAGGCCTTTGTAAATATTCTGTGTTATTTTGTGTCTACGTGGCTGTGTCTAGTGTGTTGTCTGTTACGTCGTCGTTGATATTATGTCTTGTTTCCATTATAGTTAGGGCTAGGATTATTTCGCGAGTTCAACAACCAATATGCTAGAATTCATTGTCCTGTGTATACCGAAGCCCTACCATTTGTTCATTGCCTGTTACTCATTCATACAGCAGACAATGAACAAATAGACGGGGCTTGAGTATGCATAGGACATTGGATTCTAGCATGTAGGTCATTGAACTCGCGAAATATTCCTAGCCCTAGTTATTTTATTCGTTCCAGTATTCTCTGTTCTGTCGTAACTGTGATGTCCTGAGTTTTACGTGTTGTTTTGTTTCGTATTTCGACTTTTATTTTTGGTTGATTATAATTATTTTTTCCATTATTTATTGTTTACTTATTCCTTATGAGATTTTCATCATCTGTTGCTTTAGTTTATGGGTGTGTTTTCTCTTTTTTCGTATTTTGCTAGTCTCAGTGTAAGATTTCTGGGCACAGTCACAAGACGGCGAAACGCTCCCTCATTGATGATAACGTCAAGTGTCATATCTGATGTAAATATGTCTCCATAGTGACAGTTATCAAGCCGTCAGCAATTTCTATCATTGGTTAAAACGCGTTACTTATTGCTAGAAATGTGAAAAATTATCGTTATCATTGAATAGCAGACTAAACTTCACTTTCCAGTACATAACAAGGCATAATCTGCGATTCAATTGGCTACAAACGTTTATATGTTGTCATTTACCTGGGTTACGTCTTTACAGAGATTGGCCTGTCTATCGTGTAAGCATTCCCCGCGGCAAGTCACGGCAATATCAGCCAGCAGGAGACGTCGAACGAGCCTATAGTCAATTGGAGGCTAGTCAGCTGTCAGAAAATAACGCGAATTTTGCATGTCTCTATTTATTGCTGTAATTTTTGTTTACGGTTGTTAAATTGTAATGCTAACAATTAGTATATGGCAGTGGTAATACACATATAAGAAAGAAAAAATTCTGATGAAGTTGTTGGCCGTTAGTGTATCGTTTAGACCAGCATGGTAATGAACACTACAATATGTAGTAATAATGCAGATTGTTGACAAATTTTTTCAACAGATTTTCGTATTTAAAACTATAGTGAATTTCCGCATTACATATGCCCAGCAGACAACGATATTTGTCTACGTTACATCCGACTGTTTGCATTTTATTACGTCGTTGAGAAGATAAATGTCATCAACTTCACTAACAGAATAAGAGGTCAGAAATTCTCGTTAATTCTACATGAAATAAAACTATTGCAATAAATTTATAAGTTATTAGTCATAAACCTTATGTTTTTAAAATATTAAAGAAGTGTTGGATTTTGCCGCCATAAGGAAACTTTCCACGTTCCAAGTCCTTCAAAAGTTCAGTCGGGATGTTATGTCACATAAAAGGGCATTCAAATTCGCAAAAAGGGCACATATGCGCCCTGCAATGTCCCCTTTACCTAAACATCCGAGTCTCTTACACTTCTCGAGCCCTAATTCAAATTCACAAAAATGCTAACGACTTCTAAACTGTTACAAGTGTTTAAGCGCGTGGGCAGTCGTCCACGTATTTTATATATTTTTTATAAGGCGTTCGGCGCTTGTTTACTCTAAAAATATTATGTATAGTTGTGTACGATTAGATGATATATAGAGTACATATTACTCGCAATGTTTAAAATATTTTAACAAACAATACCTCTTCAGTCTCGGCACAAACATTACGATTGATTTCTTACATTCGCAAACTGTCATTGATTTATAGAGAGAATAAATGTATATGTACACAAAACCTGTTTGGAGAACTATTTTACTGAACGTAGTAACTAGTGCCCTAAAAGTGATTAAATTTTAAGTCATCATAATTTATTAAATTTTAAAAGTATCAAGTTCTTAGCTGCAAAATCACTATAATTCCCATTAATAGAGATGATGGTGTATCGCGAAAATGTTTTGTGTTAACATACCTTTGAAAACACTGTAGTTTCTTGCAACATATATGATTAGAGGTACGTCAATTTCGTGGATTCATCTGGCAGTAGCCTAGACTTCTCAGTCCTATACACGCACTGGACAGAGACGATTATTCATTGACTTACAACCTTACAAGCGAGTAGCACACGATCTCTCTAGGAATTGTTTCCTCATTAGTCGGTGGAGTTAGCGTAAAAACATTTCACTTCCGGATACCAGTATGAAATTTTATACAGCGCCTGTATACGTACTAAGGAACAAAAACCGCCGGGAGACACTTGATCAGAGGTCATGACTGCCCTGTGATGACGTCATCAAAATGGCGACTATGACGATGGCCAGGGGTTCGTTGAAATGGTAATATCTTCACAATTTTTCATCATATTGAGTTGCTGTGTATATCACTGGAAAGCTCTTAAAAAAAGCTACAAAAAAGGTAGTAATCGTTTTATTCTAAGACATAAGGTTAAGCTTTATCACAGTGACAACACAAAACACATCACTCTGCCAGATCTTACAAGCTGTAGGTTCCACTTGAAGAATTTTCTTTTAATTTTTTGCTTAAGTTGCTCTTCCCTTTCTAATTGCATTATAAATTACATGTTAATAAAATATTAAGGTATGATTATGTATCTTTAAGGAAAAGTTAAATAGTGTTACAACATGGCAGTGAGCTGGTCTTAACAAACTATTGAAACACGAAACTAAAACAACCATACAATTTCATACA
>PNEQ01097234.1:0-14552 GCA_003012365.1 Medauroidea extradentata | reverse complement strand
CTTGAAGCTAACCTGCAAAAAATGATTTTACCATTTTGAGTAAGTTAAATTTCGCAATGTACGTAAATGTGTAAATGTTGTTTAAGAGTTATGTAAGTAATTTTAATGAAAATAAATTGCATGAAACCTAATCTACCTTATTAAAAATGTAGTTGATTTTTTTGAATTTTAAAGGGAAAAATATTTTTTTTCAGCTGAGCTTAGCTGGGACGTATATATCAAAATAGTAGATTATAAATGCTTGCTGCAAAGTGAGTAAACAATTAGAATTGCTCATGAGCAATGGCGTACGTCCATAAACCAATAAATTCTAATCAAAATAGCAGTCCATCACATCCAAAATTTATTTGACGTAAGAAATATTTAAATGCACGTAACATTATTTTAATGTAGTAGATCTGTAAACCATTTAATTTTGCTTGTAGTGAGAAAGTTGTAGACACGTCCCTCAGAAGTAAAGCATTGTGCCAGTACTGGGTGCAGAGGCGGCTGGATGTGTGCTGTCTTGGAAGTTGTCAAGTTAGCTTCATTATTGACTGCTTTAGTTCCCAAATAACCGTTACTTTCATTTCACTTCCATAATGTGCAATAACACCATTGTACTATTTGTGTCCCTTTCAGTAGCTCCAAATAGCACTATATTACTAGTTGCAGGGTCTGTTATTTCAAGAACTACACGAGTCAGTAGCGAATACATGTTTACAATCATGTATCCAAGCTTGCAAAGTAAAGCTCGCAGTTTGTTTCAGGTTGCTGAACATGCATGCGACGGGACAATAACACCATTTCACTACTTTTGCTTCTATCAGCCGCTTCATTCAGCACAATATTATTTGTTGCAAGGGAAGTTATTTCATGAACTAGATGAGTCAGTAAATAACTCATGTTTATACTAAAGTATCCAGAGGTGTGTAGTAAAGCAGGCAGTTTTATCGCAGGTTGTTGAAGATGCACGAGACGGGGCACACGGCGCGACTCCGCAGACAATGGATGAGGGACGTGGAAGTCTCAGAGCAACAACCAGAGAGCCTGGGTCTAGTGTTCGTGGCGCCTGCACTACTGACTCTATGTCTGGGTGTCTTGGCCGCTGTGATGTGCTTGTTGTCTGAGCGTTATTGTGCATCACGGCTGTCTCGCCACTGAACTATGTCTTACACTACACTCTGTATTCTCACAAGCACGCTTGACTGAAGATCGTATGACTCACCATTGTCGTTGTTTGACTTTATAACAAGCTTTTATTTAATTTACATTGTTTGGTTGTTTGTTCGGGTTAAATATTTCAACAGATTTTAAAGCAGTTATCTACAACCGATTGAGCTGTAATTTTGCATACATGTTTAGTTTGGATGACTGCGTGGTTTATAAATTATGTCACTCTAAATCCAATATGGCGGACCACCCAAAATGGCGGACTAGTTTATGTACTCCCATGATATGGGTATCAAATGAAATGGTTTGCTGAGAATAATACAAATAAAATGACGTCCACGTTCCGCTCTTCAAAGATATGTTGTACTATTGCCCGACTAAACGGTAAGACATAGCGGGTTCATTAAATCAAATCCATAAATGTACTAATTTACACAACTTTTATGATGTAAAAATTTGTCGCAAGATTTACCTGTGTACATAAACAATAATATAATTTGTAACTTGATCTTGACACAAGTAATTCTAAGAAATTAAATTAGTATGTTTTTTTTTTTTCAATTAGTCATATCTCGCGACGAGGTTTTATATAATATAAATTGTGTAAAGTAACAAATTGATGGATTTGATTTAACTTGAAGTTTATTTTCTTTTTTTATTGCATATAAATAAAAGCTTGTTTTTTTGTTTTTTTTTTAAATTACTATTAATTTATGACATTTGTGTCAGCATGTATATGTTATTTTTTGCAGTTTCACAAAGTTCTGTGTGCACCTACGCAACATGTAAAAGAAAATGAAAACGTAGTAAGTGCCATGAATGAAAATAAAATCGTCTACCTAATTTATCAAAGCAAGTTGTTAATTTCAAGATGCCGAACACTGGAGCCTCAAACAATATGATCCCTCTGTTCCGGTCCTGGTGGACGGCTTGGCCAGTAGCATTTGCGCACTGAATCATGGGTAGTAACAGCTGATTTTGCACGAACGGTGCCGGAAAACATCTATGATTATATGGGTTGACGAGTTTCTATTCGTTAATTAAAACTTTTAATACACTCTCAGTCGAAAAATTGCCGTTTCTTGGTATACTGCAACTGCAGACGTTTTTAAAATACGTATGTCGTAGATCGTATTGAATAATAAACAACGATGAAGCTAAATCAATTGTGTCAGTGTTAACAAGAGACGATAATTTGGCTGCACATTTCTTATGATAAACACACACAATTATTATACCAGGTAGTATTTCCAGTAGGCCAAGGTTGGTTGTCATTGTGTTCTGTAATAAACGCAACAAATCAATAGGAACATTGTCTAAAAATGTGTAGGCCTACAATGAACCTTCTCCCGACAGGCCGTCACAACACAAGTTTCCATACAGCGAGAATCTTTCTTCATTAATCTACACTTAGAAATTATTAACTCATGTCGTAACAAATTGTTAACATACTAACCATTTCCCTAAAACAAATGTAATACCCGGCAATTAATGTTAGTATGTATAAGCTACAGAAAAACGAAGTGGGCCTTTATACATATGGGAGCATGGTTAACAGTAGGCCTATAAAAAAAAACTAACTATATCATTTGATGATTGATAGCACTCGTTTCATTGAACTGTAACATCACTTAAACGTTCGGGAGAAATTCGCTTGGATATTTGTTATTAACACATATTTCCGAGAAATTAACAAAAAGCTTAGGCCTATCTTTATCAAGGAAACCAAACTTTACTTTAGGCTTATAAAAATGTATGTATCCACACGAAAGTACGACCAGTACATAACCACTGTAATACCTAGCCAATCAAACGTAATATCAATATACTACACGAGTTATTTTAATTTAAAAAAATTATTTTCCTCCAATTGTCTTAGGTTAGTTCTGCATGGTAAAACCTCAAATTCGTCTCGCAGTTACCTCAACATGGAAGGAAAAAAAGCACGAAACCACGGCAGTGTATAATATAACGTCTCTATTTAAATACGTTCGTAAGTGACTTCGGAATGTTATTTCTTATTTACTCACAAGTGGTAACATAAACCACTAGATAGGACATGCCCATTGACTTGCAGTAATAACCCAGGTGGACAGAAACGTAAATTTAGAAGCGTACATTGACTCCTAGAAATAGGTGATTCTAACATATTACAACAATTAATTTCATAAACAGGCCTACGGTTTCTTTAAAATCCTTTAATTTGTTAAAAAAAAATATAAACTTACTTGTAAGCCTATTCCTATGCGAGGCTAAAAGAAGTAGGCCAAGGCCTACAAATTACCTTGTGATAGTATGTGATTTGCACTATACACTGTTTTATAAATATAACAATTCGCCAAAAACTGTGCACACTTGTTTAAATTAATAAATACGTAATAAAACAGTCTGAAATAAAATACTGCGAGCATGAAAGCCAACTGACGGACTTTTCGATGCGATTATTTATATTTATAAATCACTGGACATTATGAAACTTTGCATCCCTTCAAAGAACTGTTGTCAGTCGTATTATAACACGTTAAATATATAGCAATGTTTTACACGGTTCAGCAAAAATCATTTAACAAACGTGCTAAAGCATTGAGCCTTATGGCAAACGAGCGATTGAATGTGCAAAAACAGCTGACTCTCCCAGCATGCAATCTGTTCTGACGTCACGGGTCAAGCCGTCCATTGGAGTAGCTTATCTACTGCCCTGAAATTACTTTCTCCCAAAGTCACTTTTTACCTAATTATGTTAGTGTGTCAATACACCTTCGTTCTGCTAACTTTATTGCAACTGAATTTAGTTAACTAATTTAAACGCTTGAAATTTGAGGATTTATGTTACGCTGGTGAGATAAAAAAAAATAAACGTTCTCTTGTGTTTTGAATTTAGCCGATGACAATACGAAATTCGCTATACTTATCTAACCGTAAGTATAAATTCCACTAGGAGCGTCTGTATTGAAATTTAAGAAATTTCACAAAATATGGTAAATGCCGTACCATCAAAACTAACGTTTTGAATGGTTTTCAAACTAATTATGTGCTGTAATGTGTGTTCTTACACTTTATATTCATTTATACAGCAGATATTAATGGCAACTTTGCACCTATGGTAGTAACATAATCCCACATGCTTCAAAAAGTTGAATAAATTATTTTAATAACATAATGCATTTTACCTTAATACATGTGGTCATGGCGTTGACGGCACAGTAATAACTCAGTGTAATCCTGTTCGTCAGGTCTGTGGTTCAGACCCACGTTCGGTTACCTTTATTTTCAAATCTTTTACACACTGGGATATTATCTTACTGCATACTATAGATAATTAATTCATACACTCCAGTGTGCCTGATTAAAAGGTTGCCTTATTAACTACTTAACTGTAGACAAATTTTATAATGGAGACATAAAGTATTGTTTGGTTGAATGGTTTAAACCAATTACACAAAAGCAAGGTCTTAGTATGAGGCAAAAACTATGTTCAAATGTGAGGATCATTGTGAAGCCAAAAATGTATGTCTTCGTATCTCCTAGTATGGTAATAATTTTTACAGACCAATTTACCCTAACAGTTGTTAAGAACTTTATAGAAATTAATTCCAGAAACTATAAAAAAAAATGTATGCATCAGTTATGCTGTAAAGGTTTTAAAAATATAATTAAATATATTAATTTGCAAACGCCCCTGATAATTTTGTAATGCATTCATATCGATTGCCTTTGTTCTGAAACTTTTTGATTTTATTAAGTCATCAAACGCACCACATACATAAAATTCTCCGAAAAATAACAGAGCAAAGATTTTCAGAAATTAATATCAAAACATGGTTGCAATAATATTAATATATAAAATGAAGTGTACTGACACACTCACTCACACACTCATCAACGCACAACCCAAACCGCTGGACCTAGCTTCACCTTGCCCAGTAGGCACCCACTAAGAAAGAATTTTTCGAAATTCCATAATTAAGGGAGTGAAAGGGGTGAAATATGTTTTAAAAGAATCCTTGATATCTCATTAACCGGGAATGCCATCATAAATTTTTTAACTTCGTAACATTGCCCAAAGAAATGCATATTCGCAAATTTTTCGATTTTGCGAAGTTCGAAAATTAAGGGGGTGAAAAGCCGTAAAATGTGTTTTTCATTAATCCGTGATTTCTCCTAAACCATTTCAGACAGTGAGGTGATTTTTTTAATGATACTTAAGTAAATATCTAAAAAGTATTTTTACAATTTTTCGAAATTCGTCCTCGAAAGTTCTTAAAAAAATAAAACGTGTATTTAATATTAATCCCACTTATCTCCTAAACCAGAGTAAATAACGAAATGGTTTTTGCTTTAAAATAAATCTTACATAAATATCAAAATTCGTCATAGAAAGCTGTTAAAAAAATAAAATGTGATTTCAAACAATCATCTGTACCGCTTATAACCGTTGAGATATCGAGATGATTTTTGATAAGAATGAAGCTTATTAATTATCTACAAATCAAATTCAGGTTTTTATGAAATTCGGAAATTAAGTAGGTGAAAAGCAGTAAAATGTCAGTCTCCCGAAAAAAAGAGAATGATCACGGAGAAATAATTCAACAGTCGTTTCTTTTTGGCAACCTTCTCATAAATAAAACCTCTTTGGATTGTAGCCTGTACATACGAAAAAATTATCATGGCCTGCCTTTCAGCATTCATTCAGGTATTGTATAAAGTTTGGGGTGTGGAAGGGGTGCGGTTACGGGTTCGTATCCCGTGTAAGAATTTGCGATGGGAAGAATTACTATGACATCATACGAGCATATTTCGCGCGCTCTTTACACTAAGCTAAGACAATTTATAGTTAACTGTTATTGAGTACGCTGGCTGTTAAATGCCTTCATCACATATTTTATCCAGAGTTACTGTTTACATTACAAAAATTTCACGCAGGCAACGCCGCAGCTGGCCGGTTAGTCTTAATATATAAAATGTAGTGTCCTAACTGACACACTCATTCACTCATCAACGCACAGCCCAAACCGCTGGATCTAGAACAATGCAATTTCGAGGGAAGCTTCCCTTTGGCCCGTAGGCACCCATTAAGAAAGGATTGTTCGAAATTCAGTAATTAAGGGGGTTAAAAGGGGTGAAATTTGTTTTCAAAGAATCCCAGATAACTCATTAACAGGGAAAGCTATTATAATTTTTTTAACATCATAATATTTCCCAAAGAAATTCATATTTGCGAATTATTCGATTTTGCGAAATTCGAAAATTATGCGGGAGAAAAGCCGTACAGTGTGTTTTTCATTGATCCGTGATTTCTCCTAAACCATTTCAGATAGTGAGGTGATATTTTCTTTAAAATTATGCTTAAGTAAGTAGGTATCTAAAAACTAATTTTCGAATTTTTTTCGAATTTCGTCCTTGAAAACTGTTAAAAAACTAAAAGTGTTTTAATTAATCCCACTTAACTTCTAAACCAGTGGAAATATTGAAATAGTTCTTGCTTTAAAATAAATCTTACGTAAATAAAAAAGCAGTTTCAGGATTATTCGAAATTCGTCCTTGAAAGTTGTTTAAAAAATTATTTGTGTTTTCAAATAATCATCAGCACTGCTTATACCAGTTGAGATATCGAGATGATTTTTGATGAGAATGAAGCTTATGTAATAATCTACTAATCAAATCCAGGATTTTATGAAATTCGAAAATTATGGACGTGAAAAGGAGTTAAATGTTACAGTATCCTGAAAGAAGATTATGTTTTTCATGAGAAATTATTCAACAGTTGTTCTTTTTGCCAACCTACTCATAAATAAAACCTCTTTGGACTGTAGCCTGTACATTAGAGAAAGAACTATCACGGCCTGCCTTCAAGCATTTACTCAGGTATTGTATAAAATTTTGTGGTGCAGGGGGGGTTACGGGTTCGTATCCCGTGCAAAACTTTGCGGTAGGAATTACTATGACATCATACACACTTTTGACAGATCTCACATCGGCGGACATAAGCGGTAACGTCCTGCTTTAAAAGTAGCTGAAATTTTCTAAAAAGTCTTATTCACACCTAGGTGTCCGCCAAACACAGAATCATGGTAATAGCGGAGAATTAACGGACGCATGGACTCTGGGAACAATACTTTCCGCGCACGTTCTGATGTACCGGTAAAATACGAAATCCCGTACTCTTCCACACAGGGAACAGACTGTGCCAATCATTGCACGCGTGTATTTACGACGGGTCTTCTCTTTGCACATCCTTAATACTGGTAAAGCATTCGGGGGTAACTTTTCAAAAGAGCACTGGACTCCATTATCGTCCCATCCTCTACGATAAACTCCGCAGGGTCGAACATGCGGGAAAGGGCGTCCGCTACCACTTTGTCCGCGCCACGCACATGGTGAATTTTGAACTTTAAGCGGGACAAGCGAAAAACCACCGCCCTAACTTTCCTAGCTGATTAGTAGGGTGATTCAACACCCAACTGAAGGCCTGATTACCGGCGTTTTAGGTCGCACTCATCGTGCTCAATATACGATGCAAATTTTTCAAGGCCGAAAAGGTATGCCAGAGTCTCCTTTTCGTACGTCCGTAGACGTTTCTCGGACTCTGACAATGTCCGGCTAGCAAAAGTGACAGGTGCGATACTATCTGGTGTTCTTTGACAAAGAACAGCTCCTAACGCGATATAGGACACATATATCTGTACAATAAACCTCTCAGAAAAATTATACAGATAAAACACAGGAGGGCACGACAAGGTGTGCTTTAAGGTTACAAAAAACTTTCCTTGCTAAGCACCACAAACAAAATTAACATGCATTTTCTTTAACTAGTTTAACGGAGTAGCTAATTCAAAAAAGTGTGGTCTAAATCTGGAATAATAACCCAACAAATCCAGAAACATCTGAACGCCCTTAATTTTGAGCATACGGGGAAAGTATACGACCGGAGAAACGCTCTGGGTCCGTCAGTAATTTAACCTTAGAAATAATATACCCTAGGAACTTCACCTGAGACTGGGTGAAAGCTACTTTAGTAGGATTGACGGTGAGGCCTACTTCTCACACATGTGTCAAAACTTTCTCCAGTAGTTCAATGTGAGCTCCGAACGTCTGACTGTACAATTACATCGTCAATGCAGTTGAAAACACAATCGTACTTATAGTCTGAAAGAACGCGATCGAGCGCTCTACTAGAGCCTGACTGCCAAAGTTTGCTCACATTGGGATGCGTGTGAACTTGTACTGATTCCAAGGTGTACTAAATGCCGTGTATTCACGACAAGAGGTATCCAACAAACACTGGTAACAATTGTTATTTGAATCCAATACGGAAAAATACCTAACCTTCCCAAGGTTTTGCAACGCGTCCTCGACTGTGGGCAAAGGAAGAGAGCCTTTTACAATTTTACGGTTAACGCTTATATGATTCATGACCAGACGGTACCCACCGTCTTTATTTGTCACCAGAAAACCAGGAGAGCAATAATCAGACGTTGATGGCGTAATAACACCAGCTGCTAGCAATTTGTCAATAATGTTACGAAAAAATTCCAGCTTCGGCGAGGCACAGTGCAAATAGCCTTCCTGAACCATTGCTTTAACAGTCAAGGAAAACTTATAGGTCAGGATGTCACACTTTCCTATCCTCGACGTGAGCACGTCGTCATATCTTCACCTTAACGCGGTGAGTTGTGACCCTTCCTCCGAAACTGCCGTAACTTGCTCTAGATTTAAAGACTTGGCCAGCGGACTGGCACGCGAATATGCAAGTGCCTTAATGTTGGGAGCGAAACCAAAGAATAAGGTGCAATCGTCAAAATTAAGTGACACGAGCCTGACCTAGAAACTCTAAACCCAGAACAACATCCTGATTTAACTTGTGGAATACCCAAAAAAGATACATCAAAGAAAATCTGCCTATTTTAAAGTGCAAAAACACAAACGATATAACTCCACAACTTGACAGTTGGCTAAACAGTCCTGCAGGCTGGTTTCACTGCGAAGATAAACCTTACATTTCACAGCGAAAGCTGGAAACAAATCAATTTATTTGAGCTGACTAACCAACGTGTTGGTCCCGTATCAATGAAAGCCTGTATATTATGCCCGTAGAACCTGCTTTTTACGAAACTAGTACACAACCTAGGCGGATTTGCATGAACCCGGTTGGAAATACCGTGCATGTTTCCAGCCTTCACTCGTTTCCCTGGCAACTTGCACTCACGTGCCCTACATGACCGCAGCGAAAACAGCGTCGGTAGATCGGCGGAGTAGGAGGGCGAGTACAATCACAACGTACGTGCCCCCTTTCAGCACAATGGCACACCTACGCTGTTCCACATCAGCACACGTGACACAGGGCGGTCCCATGATCGCCGTGTTTGCCATGTGATCCTTATTACTGTTTTCTAAACTAGCTTGACGTGCAAGAGGAAAAGCAACCAGATATTCTGCTTTAGCGGCTAAACGTCCTTGAAATCAATAGCTAAGGTTCGCAAGAATTATGCATGGTACTCAAGGTGCAAATATGTCTTACGTGAGGCGTACTCTGCACTTGCAGAGAGTAAGCTCAACAGAATAAAAATAGACAAGTGTACAACAAACAAATTAAATCATAAAAAATCTGTTTATCCAATGTTATTGCTTCTGAAAATGTTTTCACAACATGTGAATAAAGTTAGAACAACGCAAATAGTTATATTAGGTTAGGTACCATTTTCAGTGTTGTGCCAAAAAGAAAACAATGCTGAAGACTCATTCCCACCTATAGTTTTCCCACAGATGCATGATCCTGTGCCATGCAGGATCAGCTTTGCTGACCTTGTCGACCTGAAGGAAGAAGAGACTGAGTTCATCCTGTACTCTCCACCAGTCTGGGTGGAAGACAGAAAAAGATAAGTCCAAGGTCCATACTAGAGGTATCGGTGAACGTGTCGGGAAAAATCTGGGCGAAGACTATGATGTTCTAGCAATTTGTAAACCAAATGCTTGCATGTCAGGTGCGGAATTCAATATTTTAGCCAACAACACTTTGGCAGAATTAGATTTATGGTTTAAAAACAAAAATAAAACTCATTTCTTACAGTTGAACATTCTCTGTAATGATGTAGAAATCATTGAATTTGTAAACACAAAATTACTAGGACTAAGTTAAATGTTAACAGTCAGTTAAATTGGAAGACCCACATTCAGCACATTCTCCCACTACTGAATTCTGCCTGTTTACTTTACGTAATATAGTAGGCGTATTAAATAAAAACCCGCCATTAATAGTTTAACATGCATATTTTCATTCTATCATGACATAAGGCATAACGTTTTTGGAAAATTCTACTCATAGAAAAAAGTTTACTTGCATGCAGAAAAGAGCCGTACGAATATTAGCTGGTAAAAAAAAAAAACTTTCGGGATCTTGTCGACCCCTCTTTAAAAACTCAAAAGTAATAACTCTGACTTGTGAATATATTCACTCATTGCTGATGTATATTTAAAAAAACCAAAAAAATATTTCACAAAAATAAACACTTTCGTTAGCATAATACAAGAAGTAAAAACCTCGTGTATACGCCTCTTGTTAACATAACCTTACAACAGAAAGGACCTTCATACACTGCTGCCAAACTGTTCAACAAGCGTATTTCATATATAAAACTGTAGAAAAGGAGTTCCTTATATCCAATTATTTTTACTCAGTCGAAGAATATAAAAATACATACAGTGGCGTAAAAAATTCGTTCAATTTGTGTGTGTGTTTTATTACGTGGTTGTGGTGACGAAGAACGCGGATGGGCGTCTATAATTGACGTAGTCGTATTTTGAACAAAAGAAAATGTTCTTTTTGAAGTACAGTATGTGTATATGTATTCGTTATTGTATAACATTTTCAAATCAATTGTATTTTGTTGACATGACTTGTCCTCATAAAATAAGGAGTGTTTAATATAAAGCAAGTGCTTTGGAGTCACGATGTTTGCAAAGAAAATATTCACACGTAAGGCGGAACGCTAAATAGTTTAAATAATATATTTTTGACCATGTTTCCGATGTAATAATACCAGGGGGAATGTAAAAAAAGTATTGAAAATATTTCATCAATTCCATGACTTTTAATAAGCTGTCATAACAACACATGCAGTGGGTATTGTGAGTATCAATTCGAAATAGATTGGACCGGAGAAGAGAACACTTGCCGATGCCTCTATGCGTACAAGACGCACGCGTTCTAAACTTTCACAAATTTTTTGTAATCATAAGTTTTAAATATTTGGAAGGAATGTACTTATCGACGTAATATGCATAGAATAGGCCTACAACCACTAAATTAAAATTGATATTTACCCTGCAAACTGCCTGCCTTTACTAAAAGTAGGATTAAAAGGAAATTAGTATACACGTGTGAAGACTTGTGCCAATAAGAACGTTTTTTGCGGTACAAGACCAAGAATAGAGTAAAAAAAACTCACGTGGAGGCTAGGTTAGTTTATTGATGTCACTAGCCAGCCATGCGAAGCTTACCACGCTTTGACACAAACATATTTGTTCTGATAGTAGCCATAGTTACGTGCATACGAAAACACTTTGTGTAATCCCTTAAATATTGATTTTTAAATTCGTCGAAGGTAGTAATGGAATGATTGCCACAGTGTTACCCTTCACTTCCAGCTTTCTACAGAGTTCCGTCGACTATAACGTTGATTGTAATTGAAGTTAAAACAGTCGTAAACTTCATGACAAAAATATTTATATTATATTTGCTACTGGTTAAATACGAAGGATGTTGTAATGATGAATTTGATCGTGTGATCACATTTATCCACGATATATTCTACATACGAGACTTGATAGTCGTGTACAAAGAGCAACCTACAAGTAAGTAAAAATAACATAACCTATATATTCTGTCTCACATAGGAATTCCATTTTTTAACAGTTCTGAAGACTATCATGTGTACAAAACTAAGAAGGCAAATACTTTTAATTATGTTTCACTGCACAGTTTGAGGATCAGCGAAATGTGTTCGTGCAAAAAAAAAAAAAAAAAAAAAAAAAAAAACTTTTAGCAGAGGAAAAAAACGCTGCTTATTTCGTGGAAACAGCCGTAAAAAGGAATGTCAGCAAAACTCTCGTGAAGTGACGTTCTTGTGTGCGATTGACTACACAGAGGCGCAAACAAGTACATCAGCTCGTCTTCGTAAACAAGCTCAAAATATATTTTCTTTCAATTTTCCAGTCAAGTTAAAAAAACTATGCTTGTTTTTAAACAAAATTTTAATCTAAAACCGGTAAAATTGTCTTCAACTTCCATTTACGTTATAGCTCATATTAGCAAGAACAGTACAGTATTTAAAATTATCAGAAAAAAATACATTTTACCTTTAAGGGGACTCTGCACTGAACAATTCGTAATTGTATAACTGTGCCGAACATTAACCAAGGCTTACACAATACATTTCCAGCAAATAATATATATTTCTGTTCCATAGTTCTTGAAAAGCGAATGCCAAACTAGCGCTTTTCTATTTCCACTACATACCGAAAGTAAAAACTGTTCAAACGATATAAATTAAATAATTTAGAGTGAAAATTATTGTATTAAGCTACAGAATTACATCTCTGTAATTTCACGAAACAAGTGTTTGAATTTAAAAAATTCTTGGCTGTACCTAAATTTTTGCATATATTTTAGTACCCGTAAATTAAAAAAAAAAACCTTGAAATAACAGAGGTATCATTCTGTAACGTAATACACTTCCTTTCACTCAAAACTATTTCATTCGTTTCATTTGAATGGTATTTTATTTTGGGCAAGTAGCGAAAATAGTCAAATCGCTACTTTGACAGTGCTTGTGCGAAATCTACGGAACCGAAAAATATTTTATTTGTAGGTAATTATTATTAATGTAATGTGTATGAGTCCGATAGTTTTTGGTACATTCACAAAATTAATAATTTTACAGAGATCACAACATGAATTGGAATAATTAATTTTTGTCTTGTTTGGTTGTCTAGATACACATGAACTACAAAAATCACTATCGTGCTACTGTAAAATACATTAACTTGCTATAAACTCATAAATACACATCTAACCAATATCGAAGACGCAATTAGGAATACGTTATTTTTAACACATGGATGTATGTCGCCGATTCATAGTCGTCAGGTAATGAGTATGAAAAATCAGTGACAAAAGTGGTAAAGGTAATTGTATAATTTTAAAGTGCTATAGTAATCTTTATTTATAAGGAAATATTGCTATGATAATTTATTACTGGCAAATTCAAACGCGGGGTAAGACACGCCTTGATGCGGTCACAAAGTGTATGATCATAATACTAGATGCAGTCTCAAGACTGCATTAACAAATTTTGTCATAAACATTGTACACACAAAAATATATATGCATACGTATATACATACCCTTCCCTCCTCACAGGGTGTAATTTAAATCGCAGAAAAGCTCGCGGGTACAGGTAGCCAAACCTAAATCGGGAATAATGAATATAGGAACCACGCTTCTATTGTCAATATCATGGTCGTAAAACCACCGTAAGAGTTGTGTTAATGAACATGTTAAGTGACGATAATTCAACAACCACTACAAATGGAATGCTGACCTTCCGGTTTCGACACAGATGCATGACGACACGTATGCAAGGAATAAAGTATGAACACCACCCCATCCCATGCAATGGAAACATGAGGTCGCCTCTGTTATTATGCATGTATTTCTGTACATGTACGCCTGTAGCAGTCCATCCTAGTGAATTAATAAACGGAATGACATAAGAACAAACATCTATTTTTTTGGTGGTATCGAAATCTAAAATTGAATCCAGTATTGTAGCACAGGAAATTTACTGACTTCATCACAAAAACATAATTTGCAAAGAAAACGATGGTCCAATATTTCGCTCAGATATTCCATTAAATGTCAGCCTACAGAACATACAGTCATACTGACTGTCTCCTATTTTGCTTGCGACAGTTGCCTTGAAACAGACGGAGTCAACAGTTATTACTTTCATAATCTATATATATAAAAATGAAAGGTGAATGACTGACAGACATATCAAACTGCAGCCCAAACCACTGGACCTAGAATCGTGAAATTTTTTGTGGGGGTTCCCTTCAGGTCGTAGGCGAGCATTAAGAAGGGATTTTTCGAAATTCAACCTCTAAGGGGGTGAAAAGGGGTGAAATGTGTTTCCGAAGAAATGTCGATAGAGCTCGAACCCGACGGCCTATCATCGTGATTTTTACTTTAATAGGACACTCGTAAAAATGCATATTAGCCAATTTAAGGATTTTTCGAAGTTCAACTTTTAAGGGGCTGAAAAGACGTTAAATGTGTTTCCAATCAACTATTGATATATATCGAACCCTTCGGGATAGAGAGTTGATATTCACTTCAAAAT